>JAULCA010267694.1:0-26556 GCA_032360845.1 Crassadoma gigantea
TCTTTGATTAGATTTTGTCAGATTGCGAAGGAACTCCTGGTATTGGTTCTGCATGTTTCCATCTAACTGTTCTGTCTTATACTTTATTTCCAAACATTGAAGTGCGTCCTGAAACTGAAGAGGGTTTATATTGATTAACTTGAATTGCTTCAAACGTTTCTGAATCAGATTTGATATCAAAATCACACATTCGTTATGAATTCTGTTTATAAATTGATCGCTTTATAAGTATTATAGTTTTGCATTGCTACAGATTAGTCATTGATTAAAATTTAAATTGTAAACCTGATTATGTTGTTGCAGGAGATAATCTTTCTTCATTGATAACGCTAGCCACAGGGATACCACATGCTTGAAACGACACGACCGCTCAACCTACAATTAAAAAGAAAAATATAACTTATAACTACAGATGTTTAATGAAAATTGCAAGCTGGATATATTCACTTATCGCTTTTCGGCGTTATTTATACAAATGAAATAGTTGATTAATTCATGAAGTTTAAAATACGCGTACTTATAATGAAGTCATGGAATATTGAATGATAATCTTCAATCATTATCATTATTCAACAATTATTTACTTCCTGTGGAGAAGAAAATGTGATGAAATAAATATAATACTAGTCACCAGGTATGATTGCATGCGTATGTAACTAGAAGGAAATAGTCTCCTAAGATAATCCCATACAAACGAAATTATCTGAGTATTGTACAATTAAAGAAATACATTAATATGTTATTATCCAAACCTGTTGCCCTAATCCAGTGTCGGGCATTCGTAGTGTCTTCGTCATGAAATCAAAAAGTGACCGGTCCGAGTTGTCACCTCCCTTCGGTAGGCAGCACAGAAGACTTATAGTCATATTCAAATTGTCCAGAGCTTGATACAGTCGTGGTATTGACAATAAGTCAGCTAACACCATCTCCTTCAATGTCTCAGACAAGGGGACCTTATATGAAATAAATTAAACAATAGTATCGATCTCGTTGATGTTTTAATGCGTGTTGAAAAATAAATCATTGTAATATTGTTTTTGTTATTAACATTCAATTAACTTACATTTGAGCCTAAAATAGATACAAAGTAACAGATGAGAGAGTTATTAATTTAATCGCAAATTCTCTTAAATATGATGTTGTCTATACTGTGATATATATTGTATACGTTTACATTCATTTCAAAGTTGAGTTGATTTATACAGCCCTTACTTTTGTATATACATGTTTGCTTTAAATATTTTACTAAACGTCAGATACTGTGGTGTATGATATTTAAAAAATGTATCCTGTATCAACGTACCATACATTCTATTCCAAATGCGGTGTCTTTTTTCTTCTAAAATTCAACTCTAAACGTTAATAAGCTTTTACATGTTAATAATGCACTTTTACTGCTTTGCTGCGAAGCTATTATGAAATATTCCCCTGCAATGTATATACGTTATACAGATATAAATGAGATGTCGTTTTAATCAGTACAACATATAAGCCATATAGGTTTGTTTAAACAGATCTTTGGCAAAACGAATTCCCATAATTGATTATACAATTATAATTTCAATATACTATTAATGATTAAAACAATACCTGAGGTAAAACTGCTGTCAGTTGTGTGTAAGACCACGTCTCTGTTGTATCCGATCTGAACATCATTGTTGGAATCTTAAATAAAAAAAGGTAAGATTATAATCATGGGGTTTTTAATACAACAACCAATGTCACCTAGTGAAACATACTGCAATAAAAAATACTGATAAACGTATTTACTATTGTAAATATGCAGTGTGATAAATCTTTAATGTCTCTTTTACTTTCGCCATATCAAAGCGTTTCTTTCTATTTACTGGTTAGTCTTTCATTCTTGAAGTTCAAAAAAAGCCATCGCAGAATAAGTGATTAGTTTGGTTCAACTTTATGACATACAGCATGGTTTTCATATAACTGATCGATTAAAATCCCTTTGTTTGGAAATCTTACGAAACATATGCAAAGAATTCAAAATGGCAGAAGGCCTGGTTGTCAAGCGTTATATCATTAGATCCCGTAAAATTCCATTTATATTTCACTAGTTCGGCAGAATACCGTTTTTCATTAGCGTCCTGGTGAAAAAGTAAATGTTACATAGCATCTATTTAATCCGTAAAGAAATGAAAAATCAGAATGCAAATTTGTATTAAACAGAGCATGGAAACAAACTTGAGCACATTTTCAAATTGGTGGGGGTCTTGGCTATGTGAATTTTCCCATAGACCCTGCCCAAATACGGATTTCATGAATTTTAACAAGAACTTTTAATAATACTGGACGGAAGCAATAAGTTTTATTGAATATAATTAAAAATGAAAGGCCCCACAGGGCCTGAAATACATTTTGTCAAATTAATGCATGCTACTTCCTTTTGAAGCTCCATTACATTTCTCTTACGGTATCTTATTCCACGAGGAGAAATACTAATTCTGATTACAGACATGCTATCAGTTCAATGCTACCATTGGAATATGTCGGTAGCATAGTTTGGTTGACAGTGAAAAAGTGAATTTTATCATTTTTCTGTATATGTATATTTCATATTTCATGTTCGCTATCTTAAACAACAGATTTTCAGGAGGGGGATTACGATTGTGTTATACTACCTTAAGTTGCTTTCTACTTGTATTTTAGTTTAGCTGAAAACAATCAGTGTTTGGTTTATTTCCATACTTCTATATCAATCACCAATCGTCCCGTAGTTAAAGGGGTGGGAACTGGCTGATCTATAAATGATCATCACACTGACTCCCTGATCAAACCAGTTAAATGTAAATGCACCTAGACCTCAAGCTCAATGATCCGCTCTATATGCTATTGCTTTCTTAACAAGTTCCAGACATACTGTATACATGTTTTCAACCGAAAAGAATTCTATAGTAGTTTAGTATAAGAGACTAATGTAAGAAAATGTAAAAGGAACCTAATGAAGATTAAAGGAGAGTGTAAGCATAAGACAAGAAATTAGAAGTGAAAAAAACAAGACAGGCGAAGACGGAAAGAGAGCTTGCAAGACAGCCAGACATCACATGTGTGTTGTGAACAAAGGGTGATGTTATGCCTTCAGGCAACGAGGTTTTGTGTATAATGGAGGGGTGGGTAAATACTGGGCAACGTCATGATGATGATGATGATTGTGGTGGTATTGTTTTTGATGGTTTGATACACTGTTGTCGATGATATTGATGACAATGTTGCAAGATGATTATGATGGTAGCAATACATGGTGGCAATGATGATAAAATTCACGTTAAAAGGTGATGTATGTATTGTGATTTTTTATTACTGAAACATTCAAAATATTAATGGAATGCTTAGTTTTTCCGCAATCAATTATCTACAAATATCAATCCCGATTGTTTGTATTTATGACATCAAATATCGGGCTGCCTTCTGGTTTTCAGGGAAAACACCAATACAGGTATTTCTGTTCTTTCTTTACAAACTTACAAATAATCTGGAGTAATTTCACCTGAACATGAAAATATAGCAAAGTTTGAATAAAATCCATACGTGGGCACAACTTAATGTCTTAATATGTTTGTTTTTATGTCAACGTAGAACTTAAAATATGTACCCTATATAATGACATTGACGATCCATGCATGTATGTATGACCTAAGAATGTAAGTATGCAAACACAAGTAATGCTGGTATGTAATGTGTTATAAGGTCATTTTTTAAATCTATAATTTAACTTGAAGTATACTTTACATTTTGCAGTATATTTACATTAAACGGTAGAACTTGACCGTCCAAACGTGATAAGTAGATTATACTATAAATACCTATGTAATTCAGTTTGAAGTATATTTTTTTCTGTTCAAGTACATACACTTTTAATGGCAATTCTTGACCGTCCGCTGATAAATCGGTCCTTCAGTTGTCTTTCAATGCCTTCTATATCATACTCAAACCTTTGTCCCTTTTCTCCGTCAACCTCATACTTGCAATTTGACAAAATCAACGGCAGGAGATGTGTGTTTTTATCAACAATAATGACATTGGCCTGGATAACATCTTTTGGGTAGACAAGAGGAATGTCCCCAAACCTAAAAGCGGAAAAATATAATGAAACAATCTTTTATTAAACATTTTTTGTTTTGAAGCATTTATATAGTTATAACCAGGCAACAATGTGTGACTGATGTGACAAGAATGTGTTAAGTATTGTCCAACAAATTTGAAAATCTGAAACTCATATTTAACTTGAACTTACATTAATTCTTCCTGAAAACTTTAAGTGGCATTTTTGCTTTATATATATAAAACAAAAAATAAGAAACAAGAGTTTCTTTGAATTCCCTAGGGCTTAATCCTCTCTAAGAGGTCCATCGGGGAATGGTTTATTCATGTTGACAGGAGAATGATACAATACAGAGAGTGATGACGTCATGATACATTATGACGTCACAATACAAACTATCAAAATTGACGCCAAAATTAACAATGCACTTTGACGTCAACATTTGAGGAACAACAAAGATGGTGTTACAGAAATAGATACATGTAAATATAGTTACTTGCATGGGTATAGCAACAGACTTTTTCAGATACATTTTCTTGATTTATTTATGCAACAACCTGTGCTGTT
This sequence comes from Crassadoma gigantea, assembly GCA_032360845.1. Lineage (NCBI taxonomy): Eukaryota > Metazoa > Mollusca > Bivalvia > Pectinida > Pectinidae > Crassadoma > Crassadoma gigantea. Next base: position 4,625 of record JAULCA010267694.1, read on the forward strand.
AGATCAATTTAAACCAGGTTTTAATATATCGATTAATATTGATTCTTTTGACTCTCGCTGTACAGTGTTATCTGTAGCTTGATATACAGGAATAACATTGAACTTATTATATGCATAATAATGTCACTTTTAGCCTGTAATCTGTGAAGTGTCATATAATTACCTGACTCACAACTGGTTTGTCCAATGTAAAATTCAGAACAATTTGCAACGATGATTGCATAGACAACATTGCGAGAGCTACAGTTTAAATTAGCTGTTACCTTTTTTTCCATATTTGAATGTAAATTTTGGAAGGACACAATAATCTCTTTAAATATTTTGATTGTTTTATAAAGTTTATGATTTTCTTTTTGCAAAGTATTGGCCCCAAACATCTGAACGGTCTTCTGTTTTCAAAAAGCTTTCATAGCTTTTGATAATTGGAAACCCATTAAAATTCGATGGGTTGTAAGATGAAACAAACGGTATTACTTTAAACTTATCGCTTTTAAAGTAAAGAGCTCCGTAACCTGTATTCCAATATATAAGAATAATTAACTATAGTAACTAGAACACTGACAGGTTAGTAAGGACCCTGTCTTGTGGCCATAATCATCAAGAAGCAATCCGCCCATACAGCTGAGCTTGATGGTTGGCATTTTGACTTAAAAAAAAGAATCACAAGGAAGCAAATATACATTATATATGTACTCTAATGCGAGTCTTGTTTCTTTCCACATCCATATGTGCTGGGCTAACAGAAATTAAAATACCGGTGCAATAATCATATGTTAGCTTTGATTTGTTTTATTTCACCTTGAATACTTAATGTACCTCCCTCAACAAGAACCAGGGTCAAAGTCAGAGATCTACTTTGTCTTTAACCTTTTGACCCAAATGACCTTGACCTTTAACCCAGTGATCTTCATCTTTGGTCAGTTGACTTATTCGTTAGTTCCTATCAACTTTGCTTCATAATATCAAAACAAAATGTTTATCAGTGAAAATACAAAACTTGATCTCGAACTTGAAAAAATTGCTCCATAACAAAATGATCATCAGTGAAAAGATGCAATATTTGACCTTGACTTTTGAACCTTATGACATTAACCTCTGATACGATGACCTCGACCTTTTGTCAATTAACTTCTTGTTTAATTCTGACCAACAACGCTTCATAGTGTCATAACAAAATGTTCATCAGTGAAAAATTTGACCTTGACCTTTGACCAATTGATTTTGAAATTTGGTCAGTTAACTCTTTGTTAAATTTCGACCCACTTTGTTTCATAATATCATCAAATGCTTTTTAGTGAAAAGCTACAAAATTTAACCTTGACTGTTTACCCAGTGACCTTTGATTTCTGACACGATGATCTTGACCTTTGTTAAGTTGACTCATTGTTTAATTCTGATCTACTTTGCTTCATCATGTCATAAACAATGTGCATCAGTAAAAGGTTGCAAAACGAGTCAATGAATACCAAAGTTTTCAGCTCGGAACAAAATTCGTTGACAGATAGACGGACGGACAGACGAAAGGACAGAAAAACGGACAGACAGAGTGATTACTGTAGGGCACCACTATCTCCGATACGGAGCCTTAATTAATCTAGAAGCTTAATGATATGGTTTGTTGATCTCAGTTTGTTTAGCATGACTAGAGAAAATTATTATTATGAACATCAGTAGGTTTTAATTAAAACGTCTTAAAATACCAAACTTTCAACAGTGAATTTCAAATCCGGATGTGAAGAATTTAAATCAGAGTGAACATCCTTTATATCATAACTAGGTTGCCAAATGATAAAGCAATCATCCAAACATTTCAGAAAATTACTTTTTAATAATGAAGAAAAATCAGCATCCTTACTGATTGCTATTTCTCAAAAACCAGTTTCCTCTTAATAGCCTATTACGAGCATAAGTAGGCGGTACCCATAGCTCAAAATTATGAGTACAGGAAAATATACAATTTTTGATAAAGATAGTGCAGATCCATTTATAAAAATCATTATCAACTTTCAGCATGAGAAGTCTTGAGAAACAATCCTAGGATAAGTGTCACTAAACTACTTCATGATCTAAAAATAAGAGTAGATATGCGATACATAGATGATTAAACCAATCACATGTAACTTACTGAATGTTGCAAATACGACAGTATTCCTCGATGAAGTCGTTTTGTGTCCTGATGAGAAATTCCACTAAGACAAACGCACAAAGCCCCTGTCCATCGACAGATGGTAGCAATATTTCCAAAGGGCTTTCGTATGTAATTGTCAATTTCCGTATCGAAGATGGCACTATCCGTCTTACTGTAAACCCTTTCTTTTCAATGACCAATCCTGTAAAACAAAGTTCCGTATTGGTTTAGAAATGTTTTAATGATTGTTATATTGTAATACAACAATAAGTTATCATCATACAACGCATATGTAACGGTAGTTAAACAAATATGTATTGTCAATGTGACGCCATTGTATTGTTTCCGTGATGTTCTTAGGGACCTTAGAGCTTTGGGGTTTTGGCGGAAGAATAAGATCGATGTTTATTCCGACTGGATCGATGTTTATTTGCAAGTATGTGAGAAAAAGTTTGGCTAGACTGGATTATGCATGCCTTGTACTGACCAGCCAAACTCTTACACCCGGGTTGATATATCCCTGTCCACGGAACGGACCATTGTAATATTCCAAAAATCTTCATATCATTTTACGAAGTGATTTGATTATTGCTAAAATCTATTACATTTACGCTAAGCGCTTTTCTTTTCGTTGTCAAAAAAGTTTTCTTTATAACTAATTCAAACATAATCGAAAGAGACTTAACTATTTCTGAACTCCAATCCCACACACAGACAAAATACCTATTGTGAAGGAGAGAATGAAAAAGATTACTTAGATGCAAGTACCATAGTTTTGGAGATATTCGTTCATCTTTGTCCATACATCCATGCATACATGAATTTGTTTTCTTATGTTGTCCTTGTCACGTTCTGCAATTAAATACACATATACTTTCATGTACATTCGCAATCTCAAAATCAAATGACGTGTTTATAGATTTAATTGCATGTAATGAATTCAATCAAAACAATTCTTCAAGACGGATCTTTCATTCTAACTCTACTTACTTGAGTTACTCGTTATTTTTTTTCAAAAACTATCCATCGGTACAATTGTAACTGAAGTTTCATCTAAAAAGGTAAACATGAAATAATTCCTATGTTAATGAATCACAAATGTAGATTAATGTCAATAAAGATTTCATAAAAGAAAGTTCCTTACAAAGAAAAAAGTGTTATCGATTTCATTGCGAAATGAAGACATATTCAAAAAGTGTTTTTGTACGTTATATTTAAAAGGACTTTTTTCAGGATATTTTTTAAATATGAAAAAAGCCTGAAAGTGATTTTGCTATGAGGAGGAGGAGGAGGAGGTAATGGCAAACCATCGATGTTATTGTATTTTGTCATCTCTGTAAGGAACTGCTTAATGGTTGTCTCTTTTGCCTCTGTCCTGTCCATTTTCCTTTTGAACATCCGAAGCAGCGTTCTTTGGAGATCTAAGATGTCTGGAAGATGTTTCACTAGCTGCATCCTGTCCAGCTACATGTATAACAAGCAAACGGGAGCGTTATTATATGTCAACACTTTTACGTAATTCCATATTAATACGTTACCTTCTATATTTATATTTATATGTAATTCGCGATAATACATTCCTGTTATATAGGATACCTATATTTACCTTAGTTATGAAATGTTCCAGCAAAGTTTGGTTGTCGTGTTCGTCTGTAAGTTTACCACTACAAAAATCCGCCACAAAGCCCTCTACGCTAACCCTTGCATGTCTTTTCCACAAAATACAACTTTCCTGTGGGTTGTTACAGTTCGGATTATTATCTATTCCCCAGTCCGTCTCCAGTAATGCCAACAACTGTACGCTGTAGCCTGCAAGTTTAAGAAAGAGGAAATTTCTTCATTAACGCATCTTAGAATCTTCCCAGAGTTTACGCTATGCTTTTAACGTGTACAGTACTAAGCAAAGTATCGGGTATTAGTAAACATTTATTTCTGAGATCTACTATATCCATACATTGAATATAAATATAAATAGAAAATATGTGTTTTGCTTTTATTTCTGCATTGAATCAGCGATGACAAATATTAGGAAGGCGTTTTTAACCCAAAATATCAATGTTTTATACGTATGTACAGAAGATAGTCATTGTATAGGAATATCAAAACTGCTTTTGGTCAAACTATTAATTTGGTCTGAACGCAATAATATGATAAATATAAATCAACATATCGTATAATAAAATGATTCATTAATATTTTACAAACCGGCAGCATCATTTTCTCCTTTAAGTTTTCCACGGCACGTCTTCAAGATCTCTCCGGAATCCTGTAAAACCCCCATTTGAGTTATACTACTTAAGCTTGTGTTAAAAGACAACAGAAAATAACATTGTTTAGATTTAGTTTTTTTTTTCAAAAAATGATTAACAAATTGAATTAAAACCGCCAGTGGCTTAAATTTCAGCTACGCTAAGCTATGGGAATGGAAACTTGATTGGACATAAGATAGATTAACATTGCGGATGATGATTACGGTTTCAGAGCACCCGGTTTACTAACCGCTGTAACAAGAGTCTCTTCTTTAACCTTTGTCATGTTCATACTATGTTTTATCAATTCTGAGTATTCGAATTGCGGATTGCGATTTCGTTTATACCTCTTTACTCTTTCAATTTGATCAGCGTCATGAAGCCTCTCCTCAGCCTTAATAACATAAGATAGACTCGTTTGTACTGACGACAGATACTTCAATATCAGACATATTAGAAAATACAGATATTCATATAAATAATAACTGCAAAATTGAGAATACAAATTTATCTATAGAGTATTTTGCAGTATTCATGCTGGTTTGAATCTTTGTTGGTTATAAATCTAACGTGCTTCATGGAATATGTGCGAAACCTGATTTGCGTTCATACTGGCATGAACGTTGAAAACATGCCATTCAATTCTGATTCTATTACAATATTGTATATGCATCAAAGCATGAAAGATGTCGATACATATAGTTTAAAACCAAAGAATACTTAATTTAAAAAAATCTTTTTTCATTTTACCCTTTTCCACTAATGATTCATCCATAAATTTGCCACTCCTTTTAAAGAATGGGGTAAAATGTAGCAAATCTTACCTAATTTCAACATAAGAACGATTGTATCTGGATTTCTGCAAATACTTTACAAATAGGCTAATTTCTTCTTTATATATTTTTTACATTATTTTCAAGATCATGAGGATTGAAAACTAGGTAAATCGTACAAAATAAAAAAACATGAATTTGTTCTTGGACAGTTCTGTTGAAAAATCAAATGTTGTTTAATAAGTTAAAACTATTTTACATTTACCTTTTAATTTGAAATCTAAAATGTTCTAATGACGTTATACGCGTTTTAGCTCTTCCTGAATGTAGAACATTATAAAAGCCTATCTTCAGTCCGATTGCCCTATTTGAAGACATCTGAACACTCTAACGGACGCAAAATAAAACGCTCAAAGCAGAAGGACTGAATAGAAACTCAAATTCGGCCCAAAATAAAAATAATCACTAACTGGTGAAATATCGAAATATAAGATTTTCAGTACTAGGTATAAAAGATACAAAAGGCAAAACCGGGTGTTCCGGAACGTTTATCGCTTTTTTTTCACAAGAAGTAACAACCGTTTTTGAATTATTTTAACAAAAATAACACTTTTATTCCTTTTAGGAACTGTAACCATCGTATAAGCAAAAGTGGATTTCAGATCCTGTTGTCCACTAGTTGAGTACCTGCAATGCCAATATTTTACTAGCTTAACATTTGCAGAAGTCAAAAATGTACCAATGATGAGATGAACTGCTAAAGCTTTAACAGACGAAGTGCAGATGACGGACGAATATCATTTGCAATCTTTCTCTAAGTCTAGTCGACGTGAAAAGTGCTGAATGTTGAATTTATCACCTTCTTGTTTGCATTCATATTGACTTTATATATCATTTTAAACCAGTTCAATACTTATATCTATCGTTTTAAAAATGCTTTTCAATCTCAGATCAAAAAATTAAATCTATTTATCAAAATTCAACATGTATCGTATATGCTAGTTTTATAGATAAAACACCATTCATCCAGAAACATCGGCCATGTCAATAGTATGATATGGTGTCAACTGAACTGGGTTAAGTTATATATTTTCGGTGCCATATATCGGTCATTATGTTTATGAAAACAAAACAAACAATGTACACTAATGTAGGTACTCTAAATCCACGTTTATGTACACAAGGCTCCTTCTTACCTTCCTTGGCAAATTATCAGAAAAAAAGAAAGGGAGATAACAAAGATTACCTTTACAATGCTCATTAACACCTTCGTCTGTATGTGCCTCTCCCAGGTATTTCGTGCTTCTGAACTAGCCAATGCACTTTCACTGCTTCGTATCGATCCTGCAAGTGAGTTTAAAATATAAGCATCAAACATAGCGTAACATAAGAATTCAAGATCTGGGTATTGTTTCTGTAAAAGTGAATAATTTCTTGTTTATTGTTTTTGGTCGATGAATTGGTGCAGTTTCTATACGTGTAGGTAAAATTAGTTTACTAAACATATTTCATAGAAATAAGCAAACTGAGTAGGTGCAATTTAAATTAACTTTATGAGCGTTCTTTTATTACCTACATGTACTCATACTTATATGGGTATATATATATGTACAATTGATTGTTTAGCAATTAATGGAGAAGATTATGATCACCTTAGTAAATCAAGGTATTAAAATAACTTCAGGCATAGTAATTTAGACACAGTTGTATGTACACACGCACATACAATAACAGTTGGATCACGTAGACTGGGCAAGTCTTTCTAAGGCGAAATACGTCAAGTTTCTCAAATCTGATCATTTTCAGATAAAGAAACACGAATATCTCATAATTAATTTATGTGATTGGTTACTCATATACTGAGTTTTAATAAACTTGGAAGGAGTGGTACTCATAAAATTGTAGGACAGTCTGATTTATGCACCTAACTTAACTTCATTAATACATTTTATTTCCCTGAGCTCCAGGCAAGATCTGATAAGTTCGCTAACTAAATTACTGACGAGTAATAATAAGAAACCGCCATATGCAGACTAGTCATTTATGTGTATGTTAAACACAAAATGATGAAGCTGATGTAATTTATATGTGCTGATAATAACCCGAATGACGTGTAAATTGTTTGTATTCATATTATGTACTATGTAGGTAAAACATTTCCAATAGACTGTTAATGACTTGATACAAAGTATACACCATATTAACCCTAGGATTACCGTTCATACAACCGCGCGAGGTTACATCCAAAACATAATGACAGAGTACAAATACATCGTCAAGGCTTCTGGCTAGGTCTTTGTGCAAGTTGTCAAGATCTCGCTTCAGGTGACCAACAAGGAAGCCCTGTAGTTCTCCGAAAGCAATTGTTGGTTTTATCATCGATAGTATTCTCTGGTAAAATGATAAATAATTCTGACAAGTTAATCAAATAAACACAACGTTATGAAATTTGAAATAGAAATAAAATCAAGCCAACCAAAACAATAGTTTCCTCACTTATATAAAAATCCTTCTAACGTGGCACATATTCAATACAAATAAGAAAAATTGGCAGATATCAATACTGTTTTCCTTTTTTAATCTATGAAACAAATTAATTTTGATATCGATGTTTGTATGTACCTTCGGGTTAGTATTTGCTCCTAGAAGAAGTGCAGCATGTGTGAACAGCCGAAGTATTCCTGATGATACTGGTGTTAAACCCCTCACAGCACTCGAGGCAGTTCGCATCGTTGGGTCGCCGAGTACGTGACCCTGATCCTTTGAAGGATCTTTTTCGAGATCCCTGCAATACGCCAATGTCCATGTGATATTTAATATAAAAAAGATGTATGCTGTTTTGTTTTGTATATTATTTGTTTCGTAAAATTGATAATATTGAAAAGCAATAAACTGGTGATCTTAAATATATTTCGGATATGAATATATCCTTGGAAAAGAATACCAACGTAATATTCAACACAATATTGTAGTATATAAAGCCTTTAAACTCGATGGTTATTTAGTTACAATCCTCAGAATATAAGGAAACAGATCTGTTCCTATATCTGAACTGTCTTAACGTTTATTAGTTAATCTTCAGTAAACTTAATCCCTCGAATGTGTCTGTTTTTAACTGGTAAAAGTATTTAGATACAGGCATAAGGATGTGTTGACACAAAAGAGTTGGTGCACAGACACATTTGAGGGATCAAGATTATTAAGTTGTATCTAATTTATGTTCATGCTGTAGATATAGTTCAATTATCATCACCTTGGGGCCAAAATTCTTAATATAATTGAAAATTAAAGCCTCTACATTTAAGAAGAGATGTAAGGTTTTACTGTCTTGTGACATATTATAACCACGCCCCTTTTAGTAGAGATGACATTGTTTTGCATTCGGTGAACTTTAACAGGTCCACCTCAAAGCATCTTGAGGTTGTAAATTAATGTAAATCACGTTTGAATGATTTTCAGTAGAAAATGAATAAAATATACCCTAAAGTTGCATTTTCCTTTATAAACTCAAATAAATCCTAGCCCCCCGAGGGGCCAACGTTAAGCTCGAGTGTCAGGAAATTCACATTTTTGATAAAATTGATTATACGAAGAGTATTTGATTCTACCTTATATGGATCTTGAGCAGAAGATTTTTGAAATTTCAGTCGATTTGACCTTTTTCGGTCCGGCTCTCAGGCCTCTGGGAGCTAGGGACCATATAATTAACACTTTTGGTTTAACTTTGACCATGGCAGGTTTCTGCAAAAATTCATTGAAATTGATTAAGAGGTTTTCGAGGGAAAATTGAAAATGTCAATTGTTTACGGACGTACGACAGACAAAAGGCGATTAGGTCACTTGAGATTTCGCCTCAGGTGACCTACAATCTATCTTTTAATGTAGTCTGTTTTTGAACTCTACATATGTGTAAATATTGTGAAATATTTTATGTCTGTTACCGGATTTAAGAAACTTGGGTGATCGGGTGGCGCAGTGGATAGCGCACTTGCCTTTAATCAAGGCGGCCGGGGTTCGATTCCCCGACCGGACGTGAAAAGGTATGGGGTAACCGGCCCGCCTGCTTGGGTTTGCTCAGAGTACTCCAGTTTCCCCCCTTAATAAGATACCCCGCGCGATACCATCCGGGACAACATGAGTTTATATTTATATCGATAGGTTTTAAGAAATAAAATACTATTTGCTTTGGTCAACAGTTTTTTTTTTGCATGTTTCGGTGTTGTTTGATGTGGTTACCATGGTTTTCACAAATCCGAAATCTTTGGAAAACAGGTTTTTGGGAAATACCATTCTTCAAAAAATGTAGTTTATAAGAAGATATATAATATATATCAGAAAAGCATTCAAAGTCCTTGTGATAGTTCAATATAAGAAAAGTTAAAAAAAAAACAAGAGTTTCTTTAGAAGAAAGCGCAAGAGAATCTAAAGAAACTTTTGTTTTTAATTTTTCTGATATGTATTTATATATATATATATATATATAGGTGTGTTTTAGAATCAGGCCATTCGATAACTACAGAAATTAGAATTTTACCTCTCCTCAACTTGTCGGTTTCCTTCCGAGAACGTGTACGCCGTCCCTCCAATTGTTTCCCCACAATCCGCACAGTTCATTATAGTGACCGGAAGTCCACACTTCAAAATTCATAATCAAACAAGATTGTCTTACTTTAAAAAATATAAATAATAACTTTGATCCCTGACAGCAATGAAAATGTTCACACATGTCATGAAGTATGACAAAAAATTGAAGTTCTATTTTACAATCTAAAAAAAAAAATACTAACATCATGTATCGATTGTTACTTATTCAAAACCCTTAAAAGCAAGTTAGTAAGGAGACAAATGGATATGATACATTAAGAATGTTCAAAGAAAAGACGATATTACTTACGTTTGCAATAATGTATGGGTGGCCATTTGGACATACTGGAAAATAATTGGCATGACATTATTTAATAAAAACTTGAAACTTGTTTTTTAAACAAAAACATACGTCTTCCCTTATTAGTTAATAGACAAACTTAGGTATAAAAAATAACCAAGGGTCATATCTCTTTATAATGTGGGGCACGAGACCCGAATATAGAATGCTACACTCCTACCTCCCTTGATAAATAACTCGGCAAAATTCGGTCAATGTAGATGAAATAACATAAAAGTTATGCAGTGGACAAACTTCTATAATAAAAATAAGCAAAGGGCCATGACTCTGTATATAGTAAAAGAGGAGACCTTATTTCATGTTGCACTTATTTGACATTTGAGCTTGAGGTGAAGGTCACAGTGACCTAGTTCCATTGCACCGCACATTTCTGTTGGTGATGCATGCATATCCAAAGTTTCATCATGAAATCAAGAAGAAGAACTAATACAATATTTCTCCCTTCACTCCATTCGAAGGGGAGACATGATAAATAAAATATGTTGGTAGAATATCTTAAATACATAACGTTACCGTTAAATGTAGCTTTAGAATCTACACGTCGAATTTCTGCCAGCATTTGCTTATGATTTACTTCTTCTGTCATCCCTGGGAGATAGGCTTTCTATAAAATGGAATTGTTAACTGAAACACCTCATAATTATTTATAACGTTATTGGTTAAAAGATGTTTCATATGCAAATAAACATGTTTTATCAGACAACATATGTATTTCACATATGAGCTTGAGTTTAATTTCAACACAGTCTAATAATTTATGCTTTCCTGTATCATTTACAAATGTTGGTGTTTATTAAGACCAATATGTCAACCGATACAAAGATCATGCACCAACACAGACGGATTTTCGACATGCATAACATGCACAAAAAGTCATACAACCGGGCCTATGCCTTTTTGATGAATTTTCAGATTTCTAAGTTAGGTTATACGAAGTGTATGTGAGTATCATTATGTTGCCAAACTTTGAATTTACATTTGAAACACATAAATCAAAGTACCTTTCAAACAAAAAGCATATGGTTATGAACGTCTACCACAGCTGTAATGAAGGTTTTTTTTAATCAAAAACAAGCAAAGTAGTACATATACAATTATGACAACTGCGAGTCCACCAGCAAAATAATGACAGGGATGACCAATGTATACTAGATATAATCCTTTTTAATATGCTTATGATTTTAACCCATTTCTCTCCTTTGAACTTCAGGGAATTCGTTCAACCCCGTAGCACATCTGAATTTCACGGTTAATCACCATGTCAAATAAAAAAGTGAAATATTCTCAATTCAGAGATAAGAACTTGAAACGTAAATTTGAACGTACAGACATACGACCACCGTTAGCACTGCAAAAATTTAATAAACCCTCTCCCCAGTAGGAATAGAGTTGTACACCGGTAATTAAATTAGCGAAGCATCTGAGGATCTTTTCATTCGTCATGAAAGTTTTATCCGAGTATTGGTGTGGAGATCTCTTTCCAATTTTATATTTTGCTCCATAGGCCTCGCCCCCGAGGCCATAGCAAAAGGGTTATATACTACTAAAATTGGCATCATACACAAAAATCTCGATAGTAAGCGTGTTTTGAAAATAGGCTGGCTAAGAAAAAAACTTGGATTCCTTGCAGTCAAAGGAAGTTCAAAAGTAAGCCGGCCTCGGAAATAAGACGACCTTGGTTTTATGAAATCTATGTCGCCTAGGTACGTGTCATATTTGCACAAACCCTGTATATATGCAAATAACCTAAACACATTTCTTAGGTTATTGATTATGTTTGAGGAAAACATACTAAGTATTTTCTCAGTTTATATAGCGAAAGGTTCAACTATTGCTTTGACTATTTAAAACGCTTCGAAAGTTAGGTGGCCTCGAGAAAAGCCGTTAACGTTTTAATCTAAATGACTTCAAGTATAAGACGGCCTGGGATCCCTTAGTAAATACGAGATTTTGGGATATAATGATATTTCTTAACCATTTTTAATCATCTCTACTAAAACATATTTCTTCTTGTATACAATCTAAAGGTAAGGGTTCGAATCCTGTTCTAGTAAACACAGCCATAGATAATATTTGTAGTTTCATCTTTATTATTGTGCCATAACATTCCCGCAAAGTAAGTTTTGTTTATACAAACATGATTAAGCATCGTTAAAATCATGCCGGAAAAAGAACAGTTTCAAATATATAATGTTTGTTTTTAGCAGTGATATGGGAACCCTCAAGACATATTGATTTTACTTAATCGATCGATCGACAGAGAGATGTACAAAGCTTTAATTTCCTTCCCTCCATTTTCATCTTAGTATTTGACTATAAAGAAGATCGTTGACATTAAAACCAATTCTACTCTTTTGGCCTGAACATTTAGTCAGCTAGAGGTTGAAAGCATATGATTTTTTCGCCTTTTGCTGTGTATTATTTTCGAGGAATAAAGTATTTTAACAAGATCAGCGGTATTTTTAAAAGTATTTGTGATGACGATCGACAGACGACGGACACCAAACAACGGACAAAGACGAACTTTAGGCGATTGTAAAAGGTCACATGAAATTATATCCGAAGTGAATTTATAAATTGACATTAATATTTAGGTACATTTTTACCTGCATGCTTTCAGGCGTTATTGCAACCTTTGCGAATGGAGACAGCAAGGAATTAGAGTCCTTTAAGACCACCAACAGCACATACATGTGCTCTAGAAGACAGATGATCCCTTGATGCTGGAGGTCAAGTCCTTCTCTAATATTCAAGTAAGACATACTCTTGCCAATCTGGTTATTGACCAGATCAGAAATATGTGCTGTTATCTACAAATGGAATACATACCATTAGTAGATATTCAGACTATAGGTTTCCTAACTTATTGTAACATTTCAGGAAGGGTTACGTTGCAGACTATAAACCACTTTTTAAAGAGTTTATATGTTTGATGAGGTGAACCATTTGTCCCGTTTTCACAAAGTTTTATCTTAGGTAGGTACATGCGAAGTAAATTAGCAAAATAACATCAACACACAAAGACTCAATGCGAAGTCGGAGTAGAAATTTGTTCAACAAACAACTCTTAAAAGACACTAAAACAAAAAAACATTACAATGGAAATCCTACACGAAACAATACCTCAAATGTAGTTTACATATAGTACGCCCATCGTTTATATGGTAGAAAATCTGACTGAACAATGAATATTCGACAGCAGTCATAATATTTATTTTTAATGGCAATTTCTATCAGGCTTCAGAGGAACACAACTATTTATATGTAACTACCGAGGAATGGCAAATTATATACCGCCTTACTTTCCACACTTTTAACCTATATGTATTGATAAACAGTTTACATCATACACTACAAGAATTTCATAAAGGAATAATGACTTTTTAACTTACATTATGTTCTGTGGCAAGTTTTCCATGAAGAATTTCTATGATTTTTGATCTGATCTAAAACCAAAATATTAGAACCATCAGCAATTGAAATCGTATATGAATTACACTGTACTACACAAAATGATATTTTTTCATCATTTGTTTAATCTCTTATTATTTTGATGTATAGAGTGCAAACAAAAACGTATCGAAATAGATCAATTTACATTTATGTACTCAAAATAATTCATCAGACAAAAACAGCATATATTTATATATGTTAAAGCAAACATTTTATACCGAGTTATTCAGAGCTTGTTTTCAAGCTGGGAAAAATAAATAGAAACAAAATTCAATTTTTGCATTTTTAATAGAAGGGTTTATTGCTTTAATAATGTTATAATGAACAGAATATACCTCCGGATGATACAGTCTACTGCCTTGCAAATTTGCTAGCGTAACCTCTCTATGGACAGCTAGAGCGAGGAACATTGCATGCACCTTATTATCCATACCATGCTACAGTAAAATAAAATACAAATAGCACATCAGAAAGATGTTAAATATCCACTAGCATTTTTGTTTAGTTAAAGGTCAGAATGGAAATTAAAATAATTGGAAGGAAATGTTTGTTGTATTTATATGTGTACAATATCGTGAATCAAAATGATTTCTGACGTTTATAAAAATCATCTACATACAACTTTATATTTGATTAGCTACGGATCATGAAATTTACCAAAATGCAATAAATAAGCTTATATATTGCAACAAAAGGTAACAATTTCTGTACGAGTGTTGCCTTTTACCAAATATGATACTTGCATGTGTCTGCGTTTGGTTTTGATCTTTAAGTATTTGTAGTATTGTGCCCTTCAATTCGTCTCGTACTTCCCTGTAGCCAGGTTCACAAATAAGGTAGCGGTGTTCACACTCTAGGTTCTTCATGTCCAAAAGAACATTCAAAATATTGGAGTAAATCATATTTCAATTATTTACCCAATAACAATTTAAAAAACCCAAACGATATGACAGACTCGATTGAAACCATACTTAACTAATCCAGTTTATCTTACAAGCGATTTAATCAATCGCCACTACTGCTTACAATATATCTTTTTAAAGCGGATGAGAAAGACTTATATTTTATAATATTTTTCTAAGTTCCCTATTTTTATCTCTGCACACCGATACTCTCAACACATATTATGTGGGTTTATAGTCTTCGGCAGTTCAAATACCTCAGCCCTATCAAACCTTGTTACACATACGGTAGATTTACGAGTTCTATTGGCTTTGTGGACATTGTTTGACAGTTTTTTTAAATTACCCGATCCAATGTATTACGGCGATGACGTAGCTCAGCGAAGTATAACGAGATAATCTAGAAGTGCATTGTAAAGAAAATTAATTGTCATATTGAAAAGCAACATTTCAACGTTCCATATATTAAATTGACTCGTTTGAAATATTGACTATACACTATTTATATAGATTGTGATTGTGACGAAAACACTGTAAATAACTGTATGGCGTTATCATATATCATAAACAATAGAAACAGATCATCCAATGATATACTTACCTCTTTTGCAACAGGGTATAATGCAACCCAGGATATACTCCTGTCCAGTGTGGTTATATTTTTTACCAAAGATTGGTAGCTGCTGTTACCATACTTTTCGCACAGATCACGAATCAGGTATTTACTTAAAAACAATATAAAATATGAGAGTGAAATTCATTGTGTGGATTTTATCGACGGGAATTTGGAAACAATCCCCTCTCCCTTTCCCCGGAAAAGGACTGTCTGCAACATGTATTCCCTGATAATGACGTCGACCCGGCCATGCATAGGTTTAGCATTACTGATGACTTGGATGACACACACATGCATATAAAGGTGTATGGCATGAGAAAGACCTCCTGCATGATGACAACATTGTTCGGGAGTTGAACCCAGGGCCCCTCAACCCTGGCAACTTCCATTAGTTTTACTCTATATATACATATGCATACTTCAGTGAGATTAATGTTTATATAACAAGTTCACGACGAAAGAAGAAAAATATCAATAATAACAAGTAGTTATTGTAATTGGGAACCATTACACAAGTACTCACCCCCTTCCGCAATTATTACTACACATATAAAATTTAAGCAAAATTGACCAGTATTTTATTTTGACCAATCGGAAGCCTCCGTGTGATTACTTAAGCAACGAAATGTGGTTGAATTTTCAGTCCTCTAATTCCCCTTTACACCAATTTTCATCAAAATCGAACGATATCTAAATCTCAACCAGTCAGTAGCTTCTATGCCATGTGGTTGCTATGGAAGCGATCTTGAAATAAATACTTGAATGCACAACTACATATACCTATTAATTATCATGTCAAGTTTCAACAAGGTATTATGCCTTGTGCTTTTTCGAAAACAATCGTCAGACAAAATTTGAGGGAAGAAAAATAAAAAGAATAGGAACCAATATGTCCCCCACTTCGGTTTTGGGGACTTATTTTAATGGGAACATTGCAGAAGTCCTCCAAACCTCCGCAGTAATGTTCGCAGTACCAAACAGAAGAAGACGGATAAAAACCAATAAAATCTCACGCTTAGTCTGGATGACTTGACAATTACTGATTGTATTGTGGGACCAACATAGATCTACATATAAAATTTTAGCAAAATTGACCAATACTTGGTCCAATACCGCTCGCATGTCGATACAATCTCGAGTCCACCTACGGCGGCCTCTCGATTTTATCCATGTGCTCGTGATGAGAAATTACAGTGTGATAATCTATCGCGAGCCTGTGAATAAAACTGAGAGGCAACCTCATGTGTATTTGAGATTTATCTACGTGCGAGCGATGAGAAAATTGTTCGAACGACAAACACTGAAAATACTATTTATCATCTTTTCACTACTACCTTATATTTTTCTTTATTTCAATAGAAATAAGCTTAACACAATTTTTTCTACATGACTGTTTAGCTCAATCGTCAACGGTCGCAATTAATCGGTCTATGACAAGTGTAAACAAATAAAAGGGTTGCGCGGAGGAATACAATAAATCTTTACTATGCAGAATTATTTTTAAGCAATCCGACCGTCATTGACTTTTCCATACGAACATTTACGATTGAAATGATGTTAACATCTTCACACTATTTTTTTCGTAACTTAAGATTGGTTTGAGTCGATATCACTTCCGATTTCAGATGTCACCAGGCGCAAGCAGAGGTTTTTTGCTAAAAAATTACGTTCCCAAATGCCAGGAAAATGGAAAAAAAAATGTTCTCAAGTTCTTTGCAAGTTATTCTCAAGTCGTTCTAAACTTCTTCTAGGGTATTCTCATGCTGAAAACCCATGATAATGTATTTATTTTGCTACCGGTAAGTGATAAAAGGTAGTATATTGATGATTCCAAACTGTTGGCCGGGATAAACATCATACATAGCTAACTTTTGACTTTAGGTATATCAGGCACGTTACACGTCGCTTTCCAAATAATAGTTTAATCATTTTTTTCAGTACTTAAGGAGTTAAGGTCTGGACGGTCATTAGAGAAAAAATAGTATTCGACTCTTTCCATTTTTCACAGTTTGAAGATGTTTTATCATAATAACATGTTAAGTCGTAAAATAGTGATAATTGTCTGTAAAGTATAGCAATGATTTGGAAACTTACTTTCCTTATAGTGCACTACTCACGGGTTTTTTTTTACCAGATAATAATCTTATTTTATTTATCTTGTTTCGGTTCAAAAAGCTATGAAGTTTTATGAAATCATTTCATCGCGGTTAGATATGATGTTCAATCAAGATCTAAAATAAAGTCTAGACTACCAAGAAATCTTTTGTAAACATATTATGTTACATAATAAATATACTTATCAGTATGAATAATATCATTAGCGTGATATATGTCCTCATGATACAATTAAACCGATTTATTAATTTTTTTTTTCAAAATAAGTAATGAATCAGTTGATTAACTCATCATTAAGTAATGAAACTTACTGCGGGTAGCCCATTCCTTTTTGTGTACAAATGACTTTCGCGGCAGACAGAAGTTTTACCACGGCATCAGACTTTCCCTCGGTTTTGTCCACAAAACATTTCTGTAGGCAGGTAGATGTCATTTTCAATCCAAACTGTATATTGGCAATAATTTCCAAATTGCCATAGTGAAGTCCACTCTGGAACTGCTTTTCGCTTGCCCAGGTCAGTTTGTGCAGTGCTTCTTGAACTTCGTGTGCAAATGACGGGTCTTTTTCAGTAAACCGTGCCCGATAAGAATCCTATAATTATACAAATTATTACTAATTAAACATTAGATTTTCGACCATACAAAAACATTCAATGTCCTCTTATTTTACAACAAAAACATCTTATATCGTAACAAACACAACAAAGAGAGCGGAGGCCATCAGAGATATATCCCCAGCTCCCTTTCACCCTTACCACTTTGTTTTGCTTTGATTATGATGTTTGGCCCTTTAGCCTTGACCAATGTCAACCGAGATCTTTTCAGGTGGTAAAGTCAATGTTATCAAACAGTGGATTAAATATAACTACATATGTTATATTCTTCATGATATACAATGTATCTTGCACACCACATTTTCACACTTCACATTTGACTGATTCAATTAAATGAGGTGTAGATGTTACCTTACCATATTTTAAATGATAAGATATTTTGCATACAATTAATTATTACTTTGAAGTTGTCAAGTATGACCTTTGACCCTACTTTCACTGATGACCACTATAATAAGGCTGACAGACGTATATATATAACAGTATGCCTATCATAAGTGAATAGGGATAAACAATACGTTTCCTTTGCAAGCCAAAGGTGTTGAATCGGTGATAATTACTGATCGAATATAGTCACATTTTGTTACATTTATCATATGGTAAAGCGTTTATTTTTTGTGGGTTAGTGGTTTTCCGTTTTCGATAAATGCGCATGAAGTCGTCCACTTGTTATTGAAAGTGAGTCGTTTGGTTATTCACGGTGTAACACAGTTAAACCACGTGCATTTGACCTTTAACTTTCACTGGTGACCACTAGAATAAGGATGACGGACGTACCTTTTCATATAACAATAAACAGTTATTGTCCCTTTGTAAAAACATAAGTGTTGAATTGGTAATGATAATTGATCCGATTAAATTATAGTTTTTGTGAATAGGGATAAACAATAAGTTTCCTTTGCAAGCCAAAGGTGTTGAATCGGTGATAATTACTGATCGAATATAGTCACATTTTGTTACATTTATCATATTGTAAAGCATTTATTTGTTTGTGGCTAAGTGGTCATCGGTTTCGATAAATGCGCTAAATGCCCATCCCATGAAATCGTCCACTTGTTATTGAAAGTGAGTCGTTTGTTAAATGCAGTGTATCACAACAAACTCAAGTGACTTTGTACGTATCTGGTACTCACCTCTATGCATTTCACGACCATGGAACAAAATTCCAGTATTCTGATGTCTGCAGTATTCGTTCTGGTTCCAACAAACCTTTTCAGTGAGGTTATGAAACCAGATCCAGTCTGATTGAAGAACCTTTCTATATGTCGTTCCACCAGGCCTCCCCTTTGTGAAAAAGAACGCCGTTTTATAGGAAAACATGAAAATATGCATAATGCAAATATATTTTCCATTTAAATACATCAATCACCAATGACTTATTATCAATATTGGTACTGTCATACAAAAAAGCGTCAGAAAGAAATATATTCACCTGTATCGATTCATACTAATAAAAATGTAAAATAAAAGGGAAAAAATCTTCTTCGTCAAAGATTGAATTGTGTAACTGATATTACATCAAAGATGAGTTAAAAACATTAATAATGAAAACCTGAAAATTCATAGGAAAACCAAGAAGAAAGAAAAAAGGACCACACTCTTCTGTAAAAAAAACCGTAGGTAGATGGTGTCTACACTGAACATGGCTATTGATAATTCAGAAATCGTGTAAGTGGGCATCAGTACATGTTACTGTGGTCTCAAAGATAAGATATACTAAGTACTTGGTAGGTGAACTGATGTTTTTGACTAAAATTGAATGTTACATCTAGATATTCAAAAACAAAGATTGTTAAGGCAACATGATTGATACCTTGTGCGAAGAAGTAGCTGAAGAAAGAAGGACTTCGCAGTGGTTTTCGTTCCAGCTCCTGTACTAAATGTTTGGAGTCTGTCGTCCTCATTTGCTGTCAACCCACTTGTCATATGGTCAAGCAACTTTTTAACAACTTCATCTGATGGAGGGGTGTTGTCGGCAAAACAAAGTTGAGATACGACCCGCATGTAAAAGGTATCTAAATGTCTGCCTTCAGCCTCTTCAGTGTTTTTGGTGGTGTGCCTAACGCATTGATTTAAAAAGAACGGATCAAAATTAAATATCAGACGTGAAAAGTAGTAGACTCTTTTAATTTAACACTTTACGTGTTTTCTGATATAACTGTATCGATTAAATAATAAGAAAATATCACACTGTATTTCCCTCAAGCAGTCAATGTTCTTAAGGCAATTTTTCCTCATTTTTGGCCTCATTAATATTTACATAGAATAAAAGACACATAGCAACAATGATATTGTTATTTATTGGTATAGGAAGCCGTTCGTTGCTCTTGTGGAAGGGAATTATGTCCTCTCGATTTAACGTTTATATTTGGGCTCGACCCTTATGAAACATGCTCTATCTCGTGGAAAACGATCATTTGTTTTATTATCAATCGACAAATATAAAGATAAAAGTTATCAAATCAGAAAAAAGACTTCAAAGCGAAGGCTTTAGAAGTCACAATGAAAGAAATTACATTTACAAAAAATGTCACAAAAGGAAATAGCATATGTCCCAATGAGATCATCAATCTTAATTCTTTATCAAATGATTATATTAAAGATGTAGCTGCTTACTTTACAGTTGCATCTTTGCATGATTTCATGAACTCGTCTAATTTTTCTAGCCCTGATTTTTCTTTGAGTGAGAATTTCTTGAGAGGTTCCAATACCTGTAAGGAAAAAAGTGATAAAGATTATTTGGTGATATTTTCAAACGTCATTGATGTAAGTAATTTAAATTACTATGGAAGTGATAACTAGAACCATACGTTAAGATCACACTTACTGAGAATGCATAGGTACGCTAACGAGTCTGTTGTGCTTCATTTCGAAGGTCCTTCTGATAACAGTCATGTTTATAAAACAATAATAAGTCAACTCACCGTTCTCATATCGAAAACATATTTGAGTTCAGTCTCTAACTTCAAGATCACTTCTTCATAAAGCATTTTCAATGCCAAAACTCGATTCCATCCGTTTCTGAAAGTGTTCAAATCACACAGGTTTTATAGAATCAATATTGTGTTACTATTTTAATACTGAAACACTTTATAATGAATCCTCATATTTGATATCCTTAAGGCGCTTATGTTAGTTATATTATAGAAAATGTGTTCGCACAGATACGTATCACCGTTATACCTGTAGTAACTGCCAATGTTGGCGGATTGGTCGAGTGGTTAACACTCGGGCCTTCCACGCAGCTGGCCGGGGTTCGATCCCCGAAGTCGGCGTAAGCATGCATGGATATTAGAGAAAGTGTTTTTCTCCTGCCCACACAACTCCAACAACCGGTGAAGTATAAATTAGTCTAGGGTGGGTGTTGCGGTATCTATGCTGTAGCATTCAAGTGAGATGCCGTTGGAAGCACGGTCCCACTACCAACAGAACACATTACATCTCCAGCACACACACAGGCATACACACATTATATTAGCCAGGTGGCATAGGACTAGAAATTAGCGCCTGATAAGGCAGCTCCTGCGAATTCCTCGAAAATTTTAATGATTAATGTATATGCTAATTGTATTTATTGTATATCACTGTACTGTAAAGAGCTTTAGAGTGGCTTATGTTAGCTATATAGGGCGCTTTATCAAATGTTTTATATTATTTTTATTATTAATGTGAAATATTAACCAGTGTGACAACTGTTGTTTACGACATGCATGGACGAAACGTTCGTGGAGCGCAGCGGAAATATTTAGTTCAAGTGGCTTTCTGCAATGATTTCCGAAAGGTAGGTTCTTCTTAACGTTTTTGTTTTAGAGATTTGTATTTGAAATATGACCAAAGTGATATTTTTCTTTTTTTCAGATGTCTACCAGTTTCAATCTACAGTATCAAATACACCTTATGTACAATGTTGTTTTACTAAAAATTTCACTACCGTATCGGAGTCAACATTTCTACGCATGTTTTGCCATAACCATAGTTATGTCCGTCTCCTTTTAGCATGGTGGCAATCAGCAGGGCACATCTATCCACCCTAGTCAGCCATGTTCCTGCTTTAACGGTTCCACATGCTTCACTTAGGTCTTCCACTTGTCCTCGTAGGGCTACTACATCAAACATCTGTAGTAGAAGTAATATAGT
>JAULCA010267806.1:0-13225 GCA_032360845.1 Crassadoma gigantea
TGTTTAATTTCCACAAAGCCCACCTGTGTATATAGCGAGTATTCGTCACGTACATGCAGTAGTGTTAGTTTACAACATCATCTCATGAAACATCGAGTTTTAACCAATGTGAGTCAATTTAAATCAATTATCTTCTATCAACCTTCACTGCACTTATTTATGTATTTCAGAATCATACAGCAAGTTTGTTTTTAGATGAGCGTCAGGTTTGGGGTGTCCTTCTAAAGATATTGTCATGCTAACAAGGATTTATAAACATGAATTTATACAAATAACTTCCTTGTTGCATGTCCGTGTGTATTACGCCTAGCATTAAGGGAATCGGTCCTTTGTGGAAATACCTGGCTGTAAATCCTAGCTGTTCGTTCTTCCGGGTTCTAATTCAACAAAGAACTTCGTCGACATCGCTGGAACCACAAAAGGTAAACATGAATTCCTTCTAAAATCAGCTAATATAGTGTCTTTAATATCACACAGTAAGTTGTTGTAGATGAGATACCTATGATCTGAAATAATCTATAAATAATCAGTGTTATATCTGGCATAAGTTATATAAAACTTGATCCAACAATGTTGTATTCACTATATCATTACATAACTTGTAGCATGCATTTGTAAGCCCTGTCTTCATGATGGTTGCCTTAGCGTTATGTTTTCCAAACTCATCTTAGGATTTTGTGTTGAAATTATTTTATAACAGAATATTTGAATTCTCACAATAAGTTTGTAATAGTAGAAATTCAACTAGAAGGATTTGTATTCCACTGGAAGTTGCGTGATAATATCATTTTCATTTAGGAATTAATGTATTAGGATACAAAATAATGTCATATCTGTATAACGTCCGTGTCTCACTAATGATTGTACATAGTTCATTGTAATGCACTCCTGCAAAAATAAAAAAAACCTTAGAATATTATTAACAAGAACTAATTTTTTTCAAGTAGGGCATGTTTGTGCCCATAACTGAAAGATATTCACTGGCAAACTGTCAAACAAATGTATATACGGTGGTACATACGTCATTTAAGCCAACATTTTGGTGGAGATACTTATGCAGAACATCTTATTCGACCAGTTACATTATATATTTCTAGAGACTATGGATACTGCATACATAAATGGTTTCAATGAATAAACTTCTGTGCTTTTTTTTTATTAAAACATAAAAACCAATAGGGCACATATACTATTCGGACAGAACAATTTGGACAACATCACCGACAATACCGTTGTGTATACCCTTTACAGAAACACGAACAGTTATAAGAAACTATAACGAGTATAATCCTTACAGGTTCGCAGTCGTTATCAGGTAATTTAGCAGCTATATCTCACTACATTTTTTAAAGAGACAGACTTCAATTCTAAACAACGTTTGTTCAATAACGAATAACGAACCAAATGATTTTCCATAGACGATAGTGTTTACATTTACCACTATCCTGGTCAAATGGAGGTTTCCACACTGGTTCACCTGCTCACATTTTGAAGAATGTCATCTCACACAACTGTAAAAACATATTTTAAAAAATTTACCTTTTTGAATTTAAAACTTTAAAAATTTAAATAAAAACAGACTTGAAAAACTTGAATTTGTTTTTACACATTTTACATCTATACTTTTGAAACTTCTGCCATCTAATTATCCAACCAATAGGCCCCGAGGCATTCACTTTACTCTAAAACCTTCCAAAAGGGAAAAACCCACAATCTATTTTCGATTTGGTTGCGTGGTCCCTACATAGATTTTATACACAACACCTTAACATTCTTAAGTTTTTCACAAACATTAACA
Organism: Crassadoma gigantea; assembly: GCA_032360845.1. NCBI lineage: Eukaryota > Metazoa > Mollusca > Bivalvia > Pectinida > Pectinidae > Crassadoma > Crassadoma gigantea. Next base: position 1,799 of record JAULCA010267806.1, read on the forward strand.
CTGCATTTTCCCCCTTCAGTCTATACAAACATAGCTTCCAATACACGCACTCCTCATTTATACTAATTATACAATACTAATACGCTGATAGTTTGTAGTAGTCATATAAAGACAAATCAACATTTTGTTTCTTTTATTGTTGATATCAGAGATTCAGTTACCAAGTATCTGTTGGGGACAATTTCCCACTTGGATTGCTGTTTCATCATTTCATTATTAGTACTAAGTATATGTTGTTGTAGGTTTAGAATATAAGCATTAAGAATTTTTGTACCGTCCTTTATTGCATTTAGGATTTCTACTTGAGTATTTGAAATAGAAAATAGAAAAACAATTTGATTAAATACACCTTTCGATATAACTCCCTATTGCGTGAACATACAAAATTAAAAAACATCAGTCCTTTAGATTATTTTTTGTTATTTCACGGGTTTAATATTTGTAAATCAGTATATGCACTTGTATTCATGGAGCTTTGAAGAAATCTTTTGTACTTTATATTTTTCTGTAGTTAGAAACGTGTGATTTTTTTCACTTAACATAAAAATGACTGTTTTACTTCCTTATCGAATTTATAGCCATGTATGCCAAATTATTCAGCAGTCATATTCTTGAGAAATGCCCTTATTCTGTACAGGGAAACATATCAATAACACAGTAATGAGTATATTTAAACGAAATGTTTCTTTAGTTCACATGGTCACAAACAATGCATCTTTAAAGGTTCAATCAACTTTGTGTGCTATGTTTAACATCTGTTTCTAAATCATCAGTCGCAAATTAGTGGTGGTGTGGTTTTAAATGGACTTTCATTTATTTCATTAAATGTTTCACAATTTATTTAATATTGTATTCATGTATTGTGTATCATTTAACTTTAAGAATTAACTTCAGATTGATAGATACATCTGGTAAAGTAGCTGTTTTCTCTCTGAAATAAAATTCTGATGAACTTAAGTATAAAATGAAACACAGCACTCTACTGACCACGAAAGCTTTCAGACACATAAAACTATCTGTTTCGGTTTAAATGTTGTATACAAACTGAACAATGTAAACACGTACTATTTATGGGAACTCTTAATTTCGCTATAGAACCATAAACGTTTACTAATATCTATGTCGTAATCTTAGTTTTAATCAAAGGGTTGTATCATAGTTCCTAGACATCTTTTAAAGTATGCTTTTGCAATATTTTGTCAATTTCACTACTACACTGTCAGTTTTTTTTAATTTTTACAATCCCAAATTATCGTTCTTGAAAAATCACTGCTGGTTATAGGAAGTGAAGCATACACAAATCAAACCAAAACTCTCATTTACATTCTCGTCTGATTCCTGTTGATTTTAGAGCTGTTATAAAACATATTTAATAATCACTTCAAGACCTGTAACATTGAATTATTGCAATTTCCTTTGTCATGTTTAAGTAACTGCCAATGTAGTGAATGGTGTAAGTATTCTGTCATTCAGGGACATAATCAAAGATTATATTTTTATATGTTTGTCACAAAGAAAGGTATATACTGGGAAATTATCGCCGCGGTTGATATTTCAAACACTGTTGAAATTTAGCTAACGTGGTATGAAAGTGTTAATAAAATCCTCCTAAAGAAATCATGAGTGAAATTACATATATAAGTTATAAAAAGACACTTCAGATGTATATTGTCGTTAATGACGGGCGGGGGTGTCATATCAACATCAACTATGAAAAATAAGCTTAAGAATTTCAATTAAAGCAAATACATGTAACTTAGATAAACAAATTCAATGTATGAGAAAAGATCAACAAGAAAAATGAATCTGACTGTAATGCATATCTATTGTATATCTATGTGGATCAACATTATTTTATCAAACATAGTTCAGCATAGCAATTCATAAAAAATCGTACTTCATGACAAGAATATTTTTTGTATAATTCCTTCTTTCCTTTTTCTTCAATATATTGGTTACTCTACTTCACATTTCTGCGTGTGATAGATTTGCTGCTTAAATTACTCATATATTTATTATTGTACAGCATTGTTACTATGTAATCCTTCCAAATTTTGGCGACATTCACTTCAGCTATGAGTGTCAGAATCCGCTTGCAGACGTCATCATTATATTGCGTTATACTGTTTGCTGTTTATTGAACTTTACGCTCTCCAAATCACATTTAATTGACAGGAGTAAGTAAACCACAGGGAAGTATTTTTTTCGTAACGTAACATTTCTTTCTTATACGGACTTTTGTTAAATGAATAATCGTCTATAATATATTTGTAAGTGTTCGGAATCCTTGCATGGGCTGATACGTTCTTCCCGACATTTTGCAGAGGCACAACAGTAACCTCCCTTTCTAACCTTTGAGTAATACTTGTATGTTTCAGATGCTCAACAAGACGTGACTATGGCTCACGATGTGTTGCTGATATTATGCCTGTTAACTTGTATTTCAGTTATCAAAGGTAATATATTACATCGACATTTTTTGCTGAATGATGTTAAAAAAGTTGATTATATTTTTTCATATTCTTCATATCTAAATTAATTTTTAAACTGTTAATTGTCGTTAGTTGTCCGTTATTTTGTATAATTTTTAATGTAAACGTATTATACAAGTTGTTGTATTGTTACCATTGCATTACACAAGCTATCATTCTACTTCATTGTTACAAACGGAAGATTACGATAGATATGTTTAAATACCTGTTCGTGTTGAAAGTAAAACATATCAACATCCGACATCCATCACTCATCTGATGCTATATTGTCAATAAAATAAGCTATAATTCCTGCTGGTTTAACATCGCAAAATATTTGTGTAATGATATTTTTTATTTTACTCAATGCAATTCACTAATGTCATGATACATGAATATATTCTGATTGATTTGTCAGGCCAAATGTCAAGCGTCAAATACCAAGTGGTTGACAACAAAACGACGTGGATACAAGCAGCACAAGCATGTTCTTGTCTTAATGGAACATTGATTGATTCTTCTGAGTACCATGATGTCAACAACATTACTATTTCTGCTAATAACTCTTACTGGACGGGCAATTTCACATTCATGACAAATTGGGTACAGCTAAAAGGTAAAGCAATTGATAATATACTTGTTTGTAGAACACATACGTTTTCTGAAGTAATAATGTATGGATTAATGGACTCCCTTTGTTATCTTATCAAACTTAACATACTTGGTATGGTAAACGGTTAATTTTTGTTGTTATTTAAACTATGTTGATGAGTGTGCATATTTTATGTATGACGTCATACAGTGTACTCCTAATACGTAAACCTTTTATTTTAAAACACACATGTGTGTTTCTGCATTCGTCCGTCCGTACGTAAGTGTTTATGTGTGTTCTGTGTGTTTGTGTATGTGTCATAATTTGACTTAGTTTGTGTGACACAAATTGTCAATATACGAGGAAATATAACCGAGCTTTTTGTTCAGTTTAGCGCAATAAGGTTGTCTTCAAATTTTAACTTCCCTTATTCACATACATTTTTTTCAATACAGGCAAAAATAGTATTGCCATTCTTTCGAATTTGATTGTTTCTACTTTATAGGCTGTTTTGCTCGAGTAGGAACAAATAAAGAGGACAAATTTCTGCAACTTGATGAAAGTATCAGACCTCTGGGATGGTCATGCTACATGTTTTGCTATGACTATCCATTCTTTGGAATAAGGGTAAGATGCAACATTAATATCTTTGTAGCGTGATATCATTTGAAATGAATTAATAAAAAACAAAGCAACCCGATGCATGTCAATAAAATAAAATAAATTAAATATGTAAATCATTTCAATGAGATTTTCCACATACCTTTTATAGAAATTTACATGGAACTATATAAATTCTCTTTCGGGTTTCTTTCATATGAAGGATGATGTCTGCAAATGCATTTCTGAGGAACCTGAAGAAAGAATAATGCACAACGGCTGTCCAGCATGCAATGATTCTTCAAGATATCAATGCGGAAAAGGGAATTTTACAGCTGTGTACCAAATACGTAAGTTTCCTTTAGAGTTCAAACGTGTGTCCTTTCATTTGTTTGGTAAATAAATAGGCTTAACTAAACCGCATTACATAGTTGTTAAAGAAACACTGAAGTGTGTTGAAAGCAACAATTATTTTATTCAGAACTTAACCCAAGCCCAAACGGAATTTTCGACAACGTTACTATCATTATTTTTCGTGTCATGTGTCAATTTGTGACTAGTCATAAACAAACAAATGTTAAAACAAATTATGTTTACCTCTCGCATCTCAGTGAGTGTAATAAATTGGTTCTAGAATATTGAAAAACGACTTTACGAGCAATGCAGTTAAATAGGGAAAAGTATGTATGGCTGAAAAGCGCGAAAAGAAAGGGGTTGGTTTGGAGTAGGGAAGGGGATGGGATGATAAAGTAGTGGACAATTAGTTGGTGATACAAAAGTTATTCATTGTAGATATTCTTCCAAGAGCATTTCACCAACTGGAAGAAAGATCTTTGAATATATAAAACACATAAAAAACAAGGTGTCACACTACCTCCCACATGCTATTTAAAATAGTACTGAACAGAAATATTTTTAAATTCAATCTTGCAATGTAGCATGTACTGTCTCACAGAACAGCCATTTGTCAATATCAAGCACTCAAAACATATAAAGCATACTGTGTAAAAACTGTTAATTGACTTCAATCGTGTTTTATCATGTATGTTTTTATTTATAGGACGTAACTTTACCGTAGAGTATGAGGATGATACCAAATTGTGTGCATCATATAACTGTCAACCAAAGTCTAACGTTTCCGTTTACGATTTCAAATACCAAGGGAACACGTGTGGTGATTTTAATCCTGCTTATTGCTCAGGTATGTCAAGATTTACCATTTGATAGTTATTTATGTTTTTGTGAACAAAATATTTAATTCGATTAAAATCAAATTAAGATGACAGTCGTTTGGGAACCCAACAGCCAATGGCTTGGTTTATTTGATTTGTTAATATATCAACGCATACAAGTGTAAAACATAAACAAAGCTATTTGATTTGTCAGTAAAATAACGTTTTTCACGTTGTCTCTGCTGTTGTTTCGGTATCTTCTTAGTTTTTGATGTCTTTTCATACGGCTATATTTACATTTGCGATGCAATTCACTATATGAACATTAACAGCAGCCATGCATTTTGAGTATGAAGGCAAACCTCTCGTGACGTGACGCGTGGTTTACTTATGACGTCATACATTTACCTTGTTGTTTAAAGGACGACGCAAACATAAAATGCAGTAAAGAAATTAATTATTTAAGAACAAATAAATAAAACAAAAGAATTATTCTATAGTAAAAATGTAAATATATTAATTGAACGGTGTTTTTGTAATATCATTATGTCTTTCATGCTGGTATGAATGCCATCGGTTACATCCATATTACTGGTTTATTATTATGTATTTTATTTGCTTTGTTTACAGCTAATCATTGCAATGCTAGCTTTCCTTATATATGTCAATCAAGGTGTCATGGTTTTCAAACTCATTTGACAGTTTACATTGTATCGTGTCTTTTAAGATCAGACGAAAACTAAAAATATGGCATGGATGACAGCAAGGAGGGAATGCGAAGAAAATAATACATATGTTCTACAATTCTCTATTAACATGTGCACAAGTTCTTTGACAAGCCCTGTTTGGGACAACATTCACAGAAATATATTACTGTTAACCACCCAATTCGAGGGTAAGTTTGTGTATCGAAACACAGTGAGTTTCATTCTTTTAATCTATTGCAAGTAAGTGTTGTGTTTACATCGTATAATGTATCCACTGATTATTTCTTATCCATGAGGAACTTTTAATAAATTTTACTTACTCCTCATTTAGCGGCTTTATAATCTGCAAAGTAGATGATCGTTGTTTCCCCTTCCGAACATAATGTGCTGAATGCACTGAATGCTAAACGTTGTTTATGATAGTTATGTTGCAGTATTTTTAATGTTGCCAGAGTTCTCTTTTACCTTAAATTTTCTCATGTTGTATAATACTAGTAAAATAGATTCCTTTTTAATTTTGTCAATATTTTAATGCTGTTGTAGTTCTATCCTTGATTAAGGTGTGGGCCATGCTGGATTACGAAAGGCAATCAAAATTGAAATGCAACATTGTAACCTGATGCCATCAAAATAGATACAATTTATAGATTTTTTAAAAATGATTTTTAAAATTAAGATAATATATATATTGATGTTTTTTTTTAATTCTGGACAAAAACTGCTATGGTGGTTTATTTTAAGGAAAGTTTTGAGTAATTTGTCTTCAAAAATATAACGCTAAACTTTGAGTACCATTTATTTCTATCTGTCGATGTGCAGATTGAAATGTTTTGTTTATATAGATACAATACCAAACTACAATTATCATATGTACACTGACATAGTATCTGAAAGTGAAAAGCGGAAACCAACTTTTAAACATGCTTATAATTGCCCCCTTTCAAAACCTTTCAAATCGTCGTCGACGTACTTCGTTTTCATTGTGTTATGGCATTTTTACTTCAATATCTTCGTGCACTTTGAAAATATCAGCTGTCACTCTGGTAGATTTGTCTTGTGTACATACACCCCATAATCATGGTCTTGGTACGCATAGCAAAAACCGATAGTGTATTTAGACGTTTATCAAACCATATCATAATATTCATGCTTAAAATAACCACGGCGTTCCCCCAGCTTCTTTAAACAAATCGTCTTGACCAAGTGTTTCGTAAAATATGCATGTTGTATGCTTTTATTTCAGTTTTGAATGGTTTGAAGATACACGATAATCACCAACTAAGGCAATGTTCATATGTTAAGCATAGTGCTACCGAACCAGTCAACGAAAAATGCAGTTCTCGAGAGCATGGATTCATTTGTAAAATAGGTATGTCTTGTTATAAATATCAATCATTTGACGCAAAGATTCCAGAGATAGGTCAATTACATTATATGTAACTTTTATTATAGAGTCTGTTTTCCATGACACAATTTCTTGCCACGCGAACAAAAATGATTTTGTTACAAAAAAGAATTTGCAATAATTATTTGTCAGTTTTAAAATAAGTGTGGTACCATGGGATATCTTCTGATGTATACATATATAGTGTTATTCCATGTGAAGTTATCAATTAAAGACTGAAACTGTATGTATGGTAATATTTGCTAAACGATACTGAAAAACTATCATGCGGTATAAAGGTGCACAGACACAATAATCAGGAAAGTAAATAAGAGGGTTTATATATGTTTTGCATAATACCATTAATACACGCCTTTATTTATTTAGAAAAATGATAACAGGTTAAGTGATTTTGTTCATTTTAGAGTCTTATTGTTCAGCAAGACCTCTAATGTGTGACATAGTCACCCAAAAATTCAAACCCCTGATGAGCCATTTTAAAGTTCCCCTTTAAAAATCGGATTTCATACAATAATGTATATGAAACTTAAACATATTGAACTTATACTTATGCTTACATATGTATCTAATAGTACACAGCGACGTAAAGTCAGTCTACAATGAGGCATTAAGGTCGATGTCTTCATAAAAAAGTTGACTGGTGTTACAACATGTCGCTAAGTCATTTTTGACACTACATTTAAGGATTTTGATTTATTTAAATCGTCAAAAACTGAATGATTTATTACTCCAGTCATTCCATTGGCACCTAGAATCTTTTTTCCATGTGTAGCATATGAAATATTTCATAAGGGTGTATAACGAGCAATATGATTTTCACCAAACAGAAACCTTCACAGATGATAACACAACTATGCATACGTTATGTAACATAACGGAAATGGAAGCAGATCAGTCATCTACTGATACAACAAACATGTTGGATGGTGATACCACTACAACTACATCAAATGTAGGCCAGAGAATGGAAAACAGCACAGATGAAAGTAAGGAACATATGTGAAAAGTCTATCTACGTTTAAAGTTGTGCAGTTAAATTTACATCACTTTACAACACCATATTAAGAAATAAAAACCTAAATGCTAAACACTTTCATGCGTCTTTTAATAGATTATCTTACAGACTCTCACGTTATCCACCATAAATGCTTTCTATAGCATAAAATTGTATTATAATACATAGTAGAAGGGAACATTAATGTTTTGTTTCTCTTTCAGAAGAAATATTAAAATCAAGCTCGTCTTCTGTTCAAAGTCTCTGCTACTATAATTACAGTTTTGTTTCGCCTATAAAGCTAAAAAATCGCTTAATATTCCCTTTTGAAAAATATGTGCTTTATATGCAGGTCCGAGGTTCAAAGGTCAGTGTTACTGTAACCATAAAAAGAAAATTTGTATTCACTAAAAATCAAGTTTCCAGGGGTTGATAACACCTTAACTTCATGTACTGCTTCTTACAGGGGGTTCTTACTTGCGATTTCTTTGTTATAACGCAAGGTCAGAGTTCAAGGTCGTAACATATTGTTTTTCAAACAATACTTCAAGTGGGCTGACAACGCTTCATAGTTCTATAATAATTCTCCCTTGCCAGAAACATTTCCTTTCTGTTATTTCACAGGTTCAAATTTCAGTGTTACCGTTAATATATCTGAGGTATTAGTAATTAGCGGATAATCATAATCTTATGTATTTAATCAAAGAGAGCATCACATGGGTTCCCTTAGAGAGGTATTTATGTTTTACAGTAATGTATGTAGCGATTGGAGCCGGAGCAGGGGGATTCCTCGTGGTCATACTTGTCGTCATAATCGTCATTTGCATATGTCGAAAGAGGTAAGCGAAACATAATGTTCTTAAACCGACAAATCAAACATACCCGAAATACAGAATAAGAACATATATTTTTACAATACATAACCATATTCTTATCAGATATAAATACATGTATATTTATACATATACATGTATTTGTTAGTTATTCTGTCTATTTCCTGCGAGTTTAATTTGAATTAATTGCTCTAATTATTTCATATTTGATTAATGAATCCAGTGGCATGTCAGTACTGATTCTATTCACCATTCTGTACATGTGCGTGCTAGATATTGAACTGAAACAGGACGGGTACATACTATGTGAAGTGTAGGAAACGCTTGCTCTTCATAAACATATTGGTACCGCCATTTTTTGTGAAGTCCAAGATATTTTTTCCGCTTGATTTGATGTCCCTCCAGGTTCTTTATTATTGACTATGAGTTCAGTGTGCATATCTATTACACCATTTTCATACTTGAATATGGATTATGTGCTCAATGTTTCGTTCTCTGTTTCATTCGTATAAATTGCATAAACTCAATTGCACTGTCAGGGGTCAATCGAAATTATCTCACAGAACATTCATTGTAAAATCAGTTTCAGCATAATGACAATATAGTGTATTTTATTTTCCTTTGAAATGTTTTTGTAAATGAAGTTAATATATGCTTGAAAGTTTGATTTTATATTCCTAAATAATAAAAATAACTTATATACAGCATTAACACAACCTAGTTTGTAGGTCGTCTCAAAGCAGTTCATAAATTATCATCAATCTTTCTCGACTCCCTTGGAAGCATACAGCTGGTGCTGCCATTTCGGGGCTAACAACTAGAATTTAACAATTCTAGCACTGCCCAACCAAGCACTCATTTAGACCTGAGTAGAATGGAACAAGCAGAGTAAAGTATCTTGTTTAAAGATACCACACAGTGCCTTGACATAACTCGAACCCGAAACCCTTCTGTCACGAGCCCGACGTACAATAACTAGACCACCGTGCATTCTTCGATTCTTCACTAAAACAATCGCTGGTGTTCAGACTTAAGACGACAAACCTATTCATTTTTCAATCATTAAATCGTATGTTTAACTTTCTAAAACGTAAATACCACTTTTTACTATTTTCAGGTCACACAAGAGCAACGCTGACGAAACTGAAGTCGACAATAAGAAAGAAATTGACATCGATGAAGGAGAGATAAATCATATTTCAGCTGCAGAAAGATACATAACAATGAAGTCGGAACACGCATCGGTAAAATATACAGTCGAAAATGGTAAGGAGGCAACAAAAATGTCACAACCAGAAAAAAGTGGGCGAGGCGATTATGAACAGATCGTCCTTCCAAATGATGAGCCAGACAGTGGGTTTCTAGATCAGGATGGTAGTGCTGACCACGTCAAACAAACTCAACCTAGTGCAGACATACACGAGACGTCAAATGCAATCCAAAATACAGAAGAGGAAGACGATTATGCTGAGGTTGACAGCGAATCCGTCACAGAGGGAAATATCCCAGACATCCGAATAAAAGCAGCATCTCTCAAAAAGGCAGAAACCAATAATCAACAAGAGGCAGAAGATGATTACGATCACTTTGGAGAGCCGAACCAACGCCAATCTGTTTCGTCAAATTATGATCATGTCCATTTAAGAAACTCGCGGAAATCGAAGAAAGGAAATAATCAGGATGATTCTGAAGACTATGACCACATTCCTGGGGCAGGCGGCAGACGAGAGGAATCCGACGTAGATTCGACTTACGATCATACACAGATATTCGGTTTGAGAGAAAGCACAGCCTCGGTGTCATCGAACTATGATCACGTGGTTTTGCTGAAGAATCAGTGCGGTCCGGAAGACGCTTTAAATCGAATATCTGATGATTATGATCACACTACTAATGTAAGTAAGGTAGAGGTCGCTGACGGAGACAGGGGCAGTAATTACACACAGGTAATATTACCAGAATCACCCTGATCTACTATAGTGCTGAAGTATGTTCCGGGAAATAGACTGGCAAACGGCAGTTAAGAATGTATGAGCATCTACGAGTGTCAATAAACAGCTGGAATATTAACCAGCCATTACAGAATGCTTGTGACCTGCATACGGCGGATTAAATCAAGGCGAATAATAACTTTTGTGGCAGTGTCATTTTCTGTATGATCACACTGTCATTATGTAATTTTAAATAACGTAAAATTGCACAGACCTTACTCAACGCCCACATGAATGCGAAAATGATACCGCTCCAAGTTGAAGACAATATTCTATAGACAATCAAAACATTAGTTGTTTCATGCAAGTGTATTAGAATGTTAGAATATAAAAATCACATGAGTATATCACAGCAAACTGTAAATCAATAATAATAAGTATTATGTTCAAAAATCTAAACTGATCAGAAAACAATTTGAGCTTTCGTAACCATAACACATCAGTAAGAAGATCTAGTCTGTATCGGAAGCACATGTGACGACAGAGCAAAATAATATAACGAAACATTTGTGACGTTAAGACAACTGAGCAAAATAGCATGACGACACGTTTGTTACATAAAGACAACTGAGCAAAACGACGTAACGACACGTTGTTACATAAAGACAACTGAGCAAAAAGACGTAACGACAAGTTGTTAAATAAAGACAACTGAGAAAAAA
>JAULCA010268139.1:0-13221 GCA_032360845.1 Crassadoma gigantea
TAAAGATACATTACTTTAGTATTAGTATACATTTTTATTGGGGTTTAAGTGCTCGTAACAGCCAGGGGTTACACGAAAGCGGGTGTCTTGGAAGACAACGTTAGAAAGAGGGAGCAGATAAAAGGGACGAAATAACTGAAGAAAGAAGAAAGAGATGCAGATAGAAAAAGAAAGAATGAAAGAGGGGAAAGAAAACAAAGCATGAAAAGAAAGGAAGAAAAAGTATGGAGAATAGATAAGATTAATAGTTTGATTTGTCGAGTGGAAAACACTCCGGTCTTCCATGAATGCGACCGGGGATCGATTCCCTAAGTCGTCTTACGCATTGAATATGCAGAGAAAGTGTTGTTCTCCTGCCAACACAATTTCAACAACCCATGTGGAGTATGGTCGGGGTGGGTGTTGAGGTATCTGTGCTGTAGCATTTAAGTGAGGTGACGCTATAAATGATACCGATGGAAGCACGGTCCCACTACAAACAGAACACATTACATCTCCAGCACACACACAGGCATACACAAATTGGGAGATATTAGCCAGGTGGCATAGGACTAGAAGTTAGCGCCTGACAAGGCAGCTCCTGCGAATTCCTCAATTGTATTGATTAAATATCAATATGAAGCACTTTAGTTTGGCTTATTCTCGCTAGATAGGGCGCTATATCAAATGTTGTATATATATAATAGAAGGGCATTGCAGTTTGATGTTGTATTCGTGGAGGGTTTTGGTTCAATTGAACCGAAAGTTCGGTTGATTTCTGTTTCTCGTGTCATAAAAATGCGATAACCGCATTTGATGTGATTTTTGTTTTGTTTTGTTTTTGTTGTTTTTGTTGTTTTGTTTGTTTTTTTGCTCATGGTTTACTGGTATTTATCTCAAACTAATGGAGATTAGATGAAAAAAAAAAGGCAATAAAGGAAGAATTTATGAAAGGGGAAAATAATAACGGCGACTGAAAAGAAAAGAAATAAGTTCATCTTAATTCACCCGGAAAAGTTAAAACAACGGAATTAGGAGTGACAAAATCTCGCGAAAGACGATGCAAAGAAAAGGCACTAATCAGCCGATGTTACGAACACAACCAGGGCCCTTGGTGAGATAAGGATACCGTGTGGCCATAGTGATCAGATCATTACATTGGTACACAATGTCTTATGTAGCTCCCTATCTAGCTATCGTAAGCCGTTCTAAAACGCTTAGCGGTATATCCATGAGTTGCCTTATCAGGCTTATTAATAAAGCCCTATGTCACCTGACTAAAATGTATTCTACAGGTGCTTTTTGTTGTTCTTCTCGCCTTTATGACACTACAGCAAAGTCACTGTAACCCCACCACAGAACATTATACGCATTCGGGATTTTGGTCAGGAGCCGCGGTTGCCAAGTGGTTACGGCGTCTGTCATCCTGCTACCACAAGCCCTCCAACACTGGGTCGCGGGTTCGAGACCTACGTGGTCCAGTCGCCAGGTACTGTTCGTTTGTCGGTGTTTTTTCTCCGGGATCTCCTGCTTTCCTCAACCACCAAATCCGTGTACGCTCTTAAATGACCATAGCTGTTAATAGGACGAAAAACACAGACAAGCCTAACCAATATTATGGGATTCTAAGGACAGATTTCTCTGAATATTCCACGCTACGACGACCCGTGGGGGTCGAACCAAGACGTCTAGGTGAAAGGCTGGAGTATAATCAACGCATGTAATATCTCATACATTTTAAAACCGATAACGATTACATACAATTTCATTACATGACTACTCTGTTATCTAGTAACGTCGTGTTATTTGTATTAACTCGTGTGATATCATCCTTGTGACGTCATAATTAACGACCAACAGACATGACGTTACATCGCATTGGGGACACTATACATATGATGGAAATGGCGACACTGAAGACTGGGTGACTGACAATTAATAAAAATGTGATTTTAAGGACATAACCTTCTTATTGGGATGAATCTTGAACAAGTTTCCATTTCACATGGGATTCATATGTGCGTTTTATTTTAGCTCGACAACGCCATGCAGATTTCATCATGTCTAATTATATATGTGTCATCAGCAGATGCAGTGTTGCAGATTTCATAATGACTTCTTAAATGTGTGTTATTCCTACCTAAATTCATGTACTCCATACACACCAGGCCATTATGATAATTTGTCCTGTCACTGTTTCTCAAGTCCCTGTGCTTTTATGGTGCAACATTAAGGGCTCTCCAATTTTATTGAGTTTCATTCTTTATACCCGATAGCGCCGTGGATTTTTATCACAAGTTACCTGTGTGTCTGCGTTTTAGCCATACAGATTATGTAAATAACAGCTCACCTGAGAATTGAACTGTACAGTCATAAGTATGTTATATGTATATAATGTTAGCTGTTTAATGCAATTCTGTATTCAACTGAATATGTATTTATTGAAATCGCGTTCTCTACATAATCGGTTATATAGTTGTTAGCTTGTCGCCGTGTTTGTTAGGAAGCCATCGGTGTACAGGAAAAGATTTTCTAGTTGAACAATGTACTTTATAAGAAATTGTTTATATATTAAACAAAAAACTTGCATGCTTTAGTCTAAACATTTTATAAACATTTTATACGTAGACATGTTTTGTGGCTGGATTACTGCATCAGCTCTGCTACAATAACAAGTTTAATCCGCTAGCGTCCCTCACAGCATGTATTCAATTTAATTTACTTAAAAATGATTTATCTGAAATATTAACTAGAGGTTGTGATATACACGTTAACTGAAAAAATATCTAGTTTCCAAATCCAACATATTTATCGAATACCTGCTCGACACACAAAAACGTTTAGGAAGCTAACCATGCAACGATCTTTAAACTTAAATATTACAGGTAAGACAAAAGGGCAACACAACCCTAATACGTCACCTGGCTGGTCGACTCACCTCGTTAATTTTCACCTCAAGTGTTCGGCTGGAGCTGTCTACTAGTGACGGAGGAGGTGGGGGGGGGGGGGGCATTTACATGATATATCACACTGAGATTTCAATATTCAATTTACACCTTTATTGAATATAAACATTATTTATTTTACAATAATCATAAAACAAGTTATTTGAACTTACGTTAAAAACTGTTGTTGGTCTAGACGTCAGAGCGCGAGGTTCTTAAAGTGGGAAGAAATCGGAGTACCCGGAAAACCAAGTAGTCGGGCAGGTGACCCTCTTACCTTTTTACACCTTTATGTTTTGTTTATTTTTGCATATTTCCGTAAACTTACTCATCTATTTCCTAGGTTGAGTTAATTAAATCCGTAAAACCACGTTTAAACTGCATATGTAATGATAAACAAAGTCACAGTGACCTATTTTGTGTTGATTTTAAAGGATTATAGGCACAACCCGATACTTAAACCATTAGAAATCTCAGATGTTTACGTTTGTATATAGATTTATCATATCAGGGTTGGTAGCTGACCCGTTTATCAGTAGTGTTCTGGGCTCAGGGACCCAGACAATGTTTTACACTTTGTTATCAATTTTGATAACATTGTTATTTGTCACGGAAACAGCTCGAGTGAAATGTTTATACACTGACACTGCCCCTTACACCAGAATTTATTGCAGATCGGAAAGAGTTTTTCAATCGAAATTTAAATTGCATCACTATACCAGGCCAACGTACCTTAAATATTCAAATTTCATAAATGTTTTGAAATACATGTATCCAATGCTGGAAACGAACAAGGTAAAAAAAAAGTGTACAATAGGGATATCTCACTCACTGGTCTAGCTGTTTCGTTTTCGAGACGTTTTCTTGACAAAATTTTATATGAAATTGTAACATTATCACGGTGCACGTTAGGAAAAAGGGAACAATTGAATGAAAGTCGTTGATGCATATATATTTACAGAGGAGGTTGTTATCCAATAGAGGAAGATTGAGAAAGACTTCACTAAAATGAAGATAGGGATAGATGTTAAAACAACGGACCAGAATGACGAAGTCTTCAAAAGGGATATGATTTGGCTTCCCCCGGAAATTATTTCTCATGTTGGGGTTATCACAACTTTAAACAAAGTCTTATGCTTACAGTGATAAACAGTATGTATGAGCTTCAACCGTTTATGTATTTTATTTATTTACGTCTCAACTCAACATACATGTTTATACAAATCAAATATTTACAAAAGTAGTTACAAGCAATACATACACAGGCATGCAATGAGCCATTCAGATATTAATTATTAGAGACCAAAATTAAGAAAAAAATGGAATTAAAATAAAATTCTATGGATTTAACGATATATGTTTCAATTACATATAGATTTGCCTATTTTACATACATTATAAATAGACATTTTATCACATAAACTTCAACTTTCACACGTTATCACATATCATTTGCTATCCACAAAATATAACACAGTAAATCATTGTATAATATCACATACATTTTATCATTTACACATAACACACTATGGAGGGTACAGAACGGACCTACATGTGGCTCCTTAGCTGTAACAAAAACAACTCTAGACGCCGACTAATCAAGTTTTCCGGTCTTTTTTTTATTGTGACGTGACACTATCCCATGTCTGTTTTACGTCTTTTCACTTGTTGTTTGTGGTAGTTTGTTTAGTGGTCAGTGTTACAGGTCACTTTGGCCGCAGGCTGAATTTTATATTTACGTTCGGACAAAGGATAGTTCTATCGGATGGCATGCAGGGTTTAGTTATTTACGACACGTTATCCAATGTTACGTCACAAAGCGAACAAGTCAACAAAGACGCGTCGACTAACACACCAAGGGCCCGCGGTGCGCCAGTCCATTATATATTTTATAGGGAAGTTTTACTGGGATTTACTCCGAAAGACTGTATGAGAGAGAGAGAGAGAGACAGAGACAGAGACAGAGACAGAGTTTTCAAGAATGTCAAACAATGGCGGATGGCTTAGGCTGTCTTGGCTTGGTAATTGCAGAGACGTACTATTTACCTACTTGCTTAATACGTCTCTTACAATTGTTATGTATTTGACATAATATGAGCCCAATATTAAAATTCGTCATTGATCGCCTCATTGTGAATTTATAACAATTTCCAGTTGTTGGTCTAGTTATGAAACTGCTAAACATGTCTTTGTTGTATTCGCCATCTCAATAGGATTATTAGCGAGAGTCCCCCCTTGGTGCCTCAGTATGAAGTTACAGATTTCCTTTTGTTGGCCTCCATATATATGACACACGGGTTGTTGACCAGCTGTGTGTCAAGACTGATTAACACATCTTGATTAACTTGTGTGTCATAACTGACGTAATTGAATTAAGTAAATTTGTTTTCAAAAACAGCGAGATTTTACTTGATGTCAACGTTTTGGTTTCTTAAACAAACTGAAAAAAAGTAGAATTCGTACAATTTAGTTGCTATACTCCTCTACAGGCCCACAGTCTGTTTATCAAGTCTTTGTATAGATAACCTCAGTCCGAGTGTTGTAGCCCTCCTCGTCCTAGTGATGTAGCTGTAGGTATAATTGACCCTACCCGTCCTAGTGATGTAGCTGTAGGTATAATTGACCCTTGTCGTCCTAGTGTTGTAGCTGTAGGTATAATTGACCCTCCTCGTCCTAGTGATGTAGCTGTAGGTATAATTGACCCTCCCCGTCCTAATGATGTAGCTGTAGGTATAATTGACCCTTGTCGTCCTAGTGTTGTAGCTGTAGGTATGATTGACCCTCCTCGTCCTTGTGCTGTAGCTGTAGGTATGACCACGGAACTATATTAAAATAATATGCTATCTAAGTCCGTGGTATGACTGACCCTCCCCGTGTCCCTGTGCTTCTGGGGTTTTTTTTATATCCCTTGTTTGAACCCCTCGGGTCCCTGTGCTTCTGTGGTGTTTTTTATACCCCTTGATTGACCCCGTCGGGTCCCTGTGCTTCTATGGGTTTTTTATACACCTTGATTGACCCCCACGGGTCCCTGTGCTTCTGTGGGGTTTTTTTTTTGGGGGGGGGGGGGGTACCCCTTGTATCTTTAGTCGTATGAATAGTTCTACTGAGCTAAATTTAATTGTTTTAACACAAGACTTTAAATAAAAATGCTTGTATCTTGTATCTTGTCCTAGTGCTCTAGCTGTATGTATGATTGACCCTCACCAGGTACCTGTGCTCAGTTAAAGTGTTAAAGTTGTAGGTATGATTGACCCCATCGGGGCTCTGGGTTTGCACCGCTGACCTACAGAAGACAGCGTCGGACAACTTCAGATTACAGACGTTACGCATAGTTAGCTTGAACTGAGCTTGGTGTTAGGTAACGATAGTTAGGGATGTGGTTCGCTGATTGATACCAAGATTATTTCTTACATTTTCTGTCACTCAGCTATAAAACGGAAATCAATATTACCCTAAACATACTAGGATGATTACACCAAACTAGTCAGATATGCGTTGTTTTGACAACTTAATTGTCTGGCGAAAAAAAAGACAATCAAGCTGTCAAAATAAAGTCTGGTAGACAGCTTGATAACCGGGCTTGAAAGGTCGTTCATGTCACATTGAACGCGACACAACGCCGTTTATTGCGTTAAACTCGTAAATTAAATTGTGAACACTATAAATGCGTTTTAATTATAGCGGACAGATGACAGTTATACTCTTGGAGTTGTTATTTCGTTTTCTGAATCTCATTCCCTGGTTTTTGACACGAACGAGTTTCCATACTGTAAACACTTAACATACATTCGTAGAGTCTTATCAGAAACAATTGTTCCCTGATGGCCAGGTGAGACAACTTATCACCTGTAGACGCGGATAAACCAGAGTAAACAAGATATCGCCGAGCTACACTAATCCCAGCCGGTGTTACGGTACAGGGGAAACTTGACTGGCACATATGTAACAGCAGCGGAAATGTACGGCCAGACCAGGGTTAGAACCCGGGACCCTCCGAACTGTAAATGGACGCTCTACCAATTGAGATATCTGGTACGCTGGCAATCGACCAAGTCCTACACACGCATTTTGGTTCTTCGGTATTTTTGTAATGCAGAATTTATGCTCATTTAATTGCTTATTCTATTAACCTTGACCTTTGG
The DNA here is from genome assembly GCA_032360845.1 of Crassadoma gigantea. Classification (NCBI taxonomy): domain Eukaryota; kingdom Metazoa; phylum Mollusca; class Bivalvia; order Pectinida; family Pectinidae; genus Crassadoma; species Crassadoma gigantea. The sequence continues at coordinate 7,067 of JAULCA010268139.1, forward strand.
ACCTGAAATGGAAATGGAAATTGAAATGGATCTTTATTTAGAAAGTAACATTTAAAGGTCGAATTCGACCGATCAAAATAAAAATAGTATCGTTGTATAGAAGTTGTTACTGCTAGACGGCGTTAACGCCAGTGACTCCGACAAAACCAAGAGCATGAGAGACTTGATGCTTTCAAGTATAGAAACGTAATACAACTCATTTTAACAAACGGCACAAAGGGCATGTATCGCTCCACTGATATTCAGCGATATTGGCAAAACCATCTGGCATCTATAGCCTTCAAGGTGGAACGAGATTAAATTTATTTGATCAAACTCGATAGCAAACAGCAGACTGAAACTACAGACCTAACACCACTACGCCTCTCCTGTTGAGTTAATCTATTCATTCTAACTTCAAAATTCACAAAGACCATTTTTAAAAATCTTGATAGCGTTCTATTACGGCAAAAAACTACTGGTCAAATTTCAGAATTCCAGGCTTTATTGGCAGTTCGAAAAAGTTGCTTCGTGTTTTTCACACTTCTGAACAATTTTCCACGATAGCAGGCAAATTAGGTTTTCTGTCACATTGTACCAGAGAGTTGACAAGTAGTGGACGTCGTTTTAAATGTTCACTTACACTGGCTGTCCATGTGGTTATTATACATACAGGTAAATATGCACACACACACACACACACACGGGGATATAAATGACAGGTATATATTAATGTACATATATATGTAGATTCTCCCCTACGGACGTGAGATTAACCTTGGACAGAAAGGAAAGTCGTGGTCGAGACAGTAAGACAAATGGCCTCCTCAATGACATACGTCACGTGCCTAGCTCGCGCTGACACCTGACAACGTAGTGAATTTGTTAGGGGAGTGTACCAGACCGAGTTTTATAATTGTTCCTGGGCATTACTGAAGTCTAGTAGATTTCCTATCCTCGTGATTTGTAGTTTAATTCTAAAAAAATGCGTTTGTACAGTTAAAAGGTCAACTTCATAATATCTAACTAAGCTAAGGAAGTCCATGAAAGTATATTTACTCTGCATCTATCCATTGCAATGCATTGAGAAGGAAACTGTTGTTATGAGACTATAACAACATTTGCTATTGTAGCGTCATTAATCTCTATTGTGACGTCATCAAGTTTATTGTTGTCAACACTTAATTTGCTGTTAGAAATAACTAAATGAAGCGCAGCTACTCTATCAAAATGTAAAAATAAATAATGAATATGTTAGGAAATATTGTTATGGTCCTATAACACACATTTCTATTGCTGACAAACTTAAATTACATAAAACTCTTCCAGGCTTTATTAAGTTTTTCATCAATAGCGATGTGTGTTATAGAACCATAACAACATTTGTTAAAACATTAATTGAGTAAGAGTTTGGGGTATATATTGTCTGTGTAATAAAGTGACCCTGGGTCTGTTAGACAGGGTGACACGCAAGCACAATAACAGCTCAACGTGACCACTTGGACAGCCATGTAAGGGTGAAGGTGGTGTTATTCAACGAGAGAGGATCACATTGTTCTAGAGAATACGGAAAGCTGGGTTTACATTCCTGTTATATTTCATTAGATTATTTACCAAGGATGTACTCAACACTGAAAGTTAATTATTCAGAAAATTCTACGAGCTTAATTATAGCTATCTTGATATGTTTGAAATCAGCCCACTAAGTTTTAATACAAATTATATTAAATTAGGATCGTGAGTTATTTACCACTCAATTTTTACACTGGTAGAGACGTAAAATGTGGGCATGATAATAAGCCTACATATTCTGAAATCTAAAAACTTGATATTCATAATTTATTACTCACAACGCAGGAAATATTAAGATTTGAGTAAGTTTAGTTTCTAAGATCTATGCCGTAAGGGATGTATGGACATGCTTGTATCCATAAAACATCGTCAGATGTGTACAGGGCTTGTCTCTCATCTCAATGTCACAGACGTGAAGAACGGCCCAGATTGACAATGTCAGGTTAATTTCAGCACACACTGGATTAATTATAGACATGTGTATTACACGTGTATAGCAAGCCCCGATACAAATGTGACTGCACCTGGAACACCACATAGTATAGCTGCACTCGAGGACGATATCTCATTTAACGGTTTGACTAGACCTTGGTTTTACTGACACCGAAGCTTGAAGCTTGATACGATATGTACGGTTTTATTTCTGTCGCTAATTATTTTACGTTTTTATCACCAAAAGGTATGACTACCTATTTAGAAAACGACATAAAACTTTATCATAATGTGCACAATAGGCACGAGCAAGTAACTCGGTACGAGGGATTCGTAGCTTGTGTTGATTGAGACAGGAATGGGAGAGTTAGCTAGATCTTCAAAAATGAGTAAAAGGAAATGTACCGTATTATTCCAGTATCATAACACCTTCTAAATCAATCAACGCCTTGCCACTCTGTGGCTCAATCAACGTATACCCACTATGTGTCTGCATCAAAATCTACCCACTCTGTGGCTCAATCAGTATCTAGCCACTCTGTGGCTCAATCAGTATCTAGGCTCTATGTAGCTCAATCAGTATCCACCCGCTATGTGGCTCAACCAGCATCCACCCACTATGTGGCTCAACCAGCATCCACCCACTATGTGGCTCAATCAACATCCACCCGCTATGTTGCTCAATCAACATCCATCCACTATGTGGCTCAATCAACATCCATCCGCTATGTTGCTCAATCAACATCTAGCCACCTTGTGGCTCAATCAACATCTAGACACTCTTTGGCTCAATCAACATCTAGCCACTCTATGGCTCAATCAACATCTGGCCACTCTGTGGCTCAATCAACATCTACCCACTCGGTGGCTCAATCAACATCTAGCCACTCTGTGGCTCAATCAACATCTAGCCACACTGTGACTCAATCAACATCTACCCACTCTGTGTCTGCATCAAAATCTACCCACTCTGTGGCTCAATCAGTATCTAGCCACTATGTCGCTCAATCAGCATCCACCCACTATGTGGCTTTACCAGCATCCACCCACCATGTGGCTCAATCAACATCTACCCACACCGTGGCTCAATCAACATCCACCCGCTATGTTGCTCAATCAACATCCACCCGGTTTGTTGCTCGATCAACATCTACCCACTCTTTGGCTCAATCAACATCCATCCACTATGTGGCTCAATCAACATCTACCCACTCTGTGGCTCAATCAACATCTAGCCACCTTGTGGCTCAATCAACATCTAGACACTCTTTGGCTCAATCAACATCTAGCCACTCTATGGCTCAATTAACATCTAGCCACTCTGTAGCTCAACCAGCATCCACCCACTCTGTGGCTCAATCAACATCTACCCACTCTGTGGCTCAATCAGTATCTAGCCACTATGTGGCTCAATCAGCATCCACCCACTATGTGGCTTAACCAGCATCCACCCACCATGTGGCTCAATCAACATCTACCCACACTGTGGCTCAATCAACATCCACCCGCTATGTTGCTCAATCAACATCTACCCACTCTGTGGCTCAATCAACATCTAGCCACCTTGTGGCTCAATCAACATCTAGACACTCTTTGGCTCAATCAACATCTAGCCACTCTATGGCTCAATTAACACCTAGCCACTCTGTAGCTCAACCAGCATCCACCCACTCTGTGGCTCAATCAACATCTAGCCACTCTGTGGCTCAATCAACATCTACCCACTCTGTGGCTCAATCAGTATCTAGCCACTATGTGGCTCAATCAGCATCCACCCACTATGTGGCTTAACCAGCATCCACCCACCATGTGGCTCAATCAACATCTACCCACACTGTGGCTCAATCAACATCCACCCGCTATGTTGCTCAATCAACATCCACCCGGTTTGTTGCTCGATCAACATCCACCCACTCTGTGGCTCAATCAACATCTACCCACTCTGTGGCTCAATCAACATCATTCGGCCAAATTAACATACTGTCACCCAAAAACCCGATCAACAAATCTCGACTACATGTCTCATTCAACATCAAGCCACTCGATAGCTTTTTAACCTCAACACTTCTAAACTCAACGTCTTAATGAACTTCATATGATGACCAAGTCGTCCATTGACACAATCACATACAATGTATACAATGTATTACAAGAATTTGCTCAGACAACCCCATTTCGTGACTCAACGAACACACAGACATTTAATTGCTCGATGATCACATAACCACTCAATAGCTCAATCATTAGGAAGCCATCACCGTATGAAAACATATTCTCTGTATACGTAGAATACGTACTCAGTCTGAAACGGGGGGAGGGTTGTAATTATGACTTTGTCAGTCTTGTCATTTAAATGTTTACTATTTTCACCGTATAAAACGATCTCTTCAATAAACAATGTCTGCTCTTCTTTCATTTAACTGGAGCCTAAGCATTACAGCAGTATTAACATGCTTTATAATCGCTAGAAAAAACTCCAGGAACTTACGAGAACCCAATAGACATCTATCCGGCTTTAGAAAAAAAATACGTAGGAAGATGCGAATTTGTTATAGCTTTTTTTGAACTTAAACTAAGGTGTTCGCTTTAATTTTACACGTTGAATTGGTTTCGATGATATAGCTTTAGCAAATTTTCGGGTCCAAAGTATGTGATATGCCTGTCATTAAATTACACGATATTGTCTGTCGTGTGTTCTACAGGTCACTTAATACGTCATGTCACTAGATTATACGGCTACAGACCTTATAGTGACGTAATCAGCTCGTCTGTTCTGGTTACCCAGTTCTTCTCTCGACTCCTGTGTGTGAAGATTAGTTAGCATACAAAGACCGACATTAAATATTGATTTTCTTCAATGGGATCGAAAAAAAATCGAGGCTATCGTCATATTTTTATATTGATAAAATAAAATAGAATATTTTGCATCTTTTAGTTAAAAAATGAAATTTTTAAACAAATCTTTAAAGTCTAATAGTTAGCTCACTTATCTTGATAAAGTAGGTTCGGTAAAGATTTAATGTAACGGTGAACACGAGGACACTCAAGTAGACACTTACTCACAATACTAATAGGTATATATAATAATTTCACAATAAAAAGACTTTCAACTGCTGGTATATCATCTTAAAAGTATCAGGTTGCTGTTTGGTGTTCATGCATACGGATTATAATAATTAAGTCAACTGAATATCAATTACCCGACCATTAACACACGAGCGCAGAATTGTCAAACTTTTAAGTCAACAAGAGTTATCCCTCTTGGTTAATTTGTGCGAGTTATTGCCCCTGTGCAATTAGCTTTTCAAGATGTTGTCAGCAATTGGAAACATACATTTTCTTAGTTTGTGTTTAAAAATTGAAACAACATTGAATGAAAATTTTTTTTTTTTTGTACAAAGATTTTTAAAAAGTTTAATTTCTAATGAAACAGATTAGTTTTGTCTATATGACAAATAATTACATTTTTTCGAAACTAAAAAATGCGTAACAACGAGGTTTACATATTATCGTGGTGGGTCTGTATAACGATTGCAATTTATTGATTTATTGACTGAAATCAGCAATAAAAATGTCACATCTGAGATTATTAGCGACGTTTTACTGTTTTTAGACAAACGCATTATTAATAATTACTCGACAGTACAATGTATTTAATATTTAATTCTTGTGTCAATTTTAATGTTATAACTGAATGTTCTTCCGACAATTTGGCAGTGGGATTGGGGTTATAAAAACTCTATGCTTATTTCCCAACACCTCTGTTATTACAATACAATAATCTTTTATTAATGTCGAATATGTTTAACATGTGCAATATAAGCTCTGTAGAGCTTGTATTTCGACAAACATAAGTATAAGTAAAAACTATAAACAAAACATAACTAAAGATTCACGCAGTGGTAAGTTACTAGTAATAGCTACACAAAATCATATCTAATTACATCTAATTAAATAGCTAAAAAAAGGCAAGCTCTATAAATTATCACAGACGTAGCAGCACTATTCCGTCTTTGCGTATTGCAGAGTTATCTTCTCCTGTGAGCATGTGTTGATTGTTACGTCATTAGTTTGTGTGAGAAAATTACGTCGTTGTCTCAAAAAATGATGACGTTACGCTCACAAACAAATGACGCAACAATCAATACCTGCTCACAAGAGCAGATAACTCT
>JAULCA010268472.1:0-11178 GCA_032360845.1 Crassadoma gigantea
AAGATATCTTATATAATTTGGTGAAGTACTGGATCAACATTGCTCCATGAATAAATGACAACTTGGCTTGCCATACGTCCCACTCCTAAATGCTGAGAGTAGGAACTACCATTTTTATAGACTTTGGTATGTCTCGGCCACGGGACAGAACGCAAAGCCTTCCTCACAGGGGCGAACGCTCAACTTATGGCCAAAAGTGAGGCATTGTCAAGGGAGACATTAGGTAGAAAGTTGTAAAGAAAAAAAGAAAGAAAAAAGGAAAGAGTCTTAAAAAATGAAATAAAAACATTTATTTTTTTTTCATTTTAAAAGTTTAATTTTACATTCAGAAAGTTAACATATAAATAACAAATGATGAATGCATCCGGTGGCAATGTTGTTGTTGATTTTTTTTTTTTCAAGAAAAAATTCAGTTGGCAAATAATGTTTAAGTTCTGCAGTGATAAGCAAAATGTCTGTCTAAATTTTGCAATAGTTTTACCGGAATATTTTCACATTTTTCATAGCGTTCTTTCGTTATGATATCTTTATATGATCAATATGAAATAAGAAACTATCAATAATAATTCATTGATTTTATTTATATGTGTCATAAATATGCATGGTTATAATTTTATTGGTATTTGCATAGATGAACGATCCACTTCATTTCTGAACATATGTATTACATTTGTCATAAAAAGCCTCGCATGATTGATGGCCATTATAGTAACACTATATATGTTACGAAATACAGTTGAATAAGGTTTACATTTACGTTGTTGTCTATTAGAGTTCGCTATTGTCTGATTGATAATAGATGCATTATAAAAAATCAATGCTACGTAGATTTGGAGTGGCGTTTATTTGACCAACCATGAATGTCACAATGATCATGCGTTACACCAAAACGTATTCATAGCTGCTCCGACGTTTGAAGAACAATTACATTTTGAAGATGATCAAGGTATTGTGTTCTGCAGGAAGGCAGGTTCTGTGGCATTTCTGTGTTGTACTGGCACATGAAAAGAGCTACTCCTCGACATAGCAAAATGACGACATACGTTTCAGAGCTGAAATCCTCCCCAAATGTTGACAACGCCCCCTCTGAAACATACACCCCACTCTCTGATGCCACAAAACCAATTCTGTTTATGATGAAGATTTTCGGTATTTATTTTTATGAATCAGGAAGAGTGGACCATACATCTGTTGCCGAGGAAAGTGTTTCTAAACGCAAACCAAAGATAGATTACGTCAAGTGGTATTGTGTGTGTCTAACAGTGCTTTCAGGACTTAACGTTGTACGATATATTCCTTCGTTCTGGGTCGGTGTAGACTTCGTCCCCAACTTGACTGTATCAAGAATCGTCACGATTTCCTGGCTCATCCAATGCTTTCTTACCCGACTTTTCCTTCTTCGTGCGTGCTGGCTACGAAGTCATCTTACAGCATATTTCAATTTTTTTGACAAGGTGATGATGGACACCTGTTGTATGAACATCAACCCTAATAGTAATAAGTCTAGAAAGTACTCAGTTGTCGTCGTCCTTGTGGCCTGGCTCATCATCGTACTGAACGGTGGCACAAGCATATATCACGTGATCACCCATGCAGACCCAGGATATCTGGTAACACTCTGTAATCCGTTTCCAGGTGAAAGTGTAGCCGTTCAAATCTTCTTTGTTGTTTTTCATATCATTGAAACAGGAGCGTGGATTTTTCCTGTCACTTTTCAAGTTGCACTGTATAAAATACTAAGTGATCAATTTTCAAGTTATACAAATGTGCTTTGTAAAATGACAAAAGACGAAGGTAGGAACGTTTGGCAGAAGATGAAGGATATCCGACTGAAGCACCTGCAGCTGTGTAAAGCAGTGGACATTCTGGAACAGGATACCAAATACTTGATCGCAGGAAATTACGTCTCCAATATATTCCTGATTTGTTTCATCGTATATCAAATGGTAGCCTCGAGTTCGGCAATATCTGTTCTGGGTTACATCACGTTTAGCATATGGCTTATCCTGGATTTCAGCGTTATGGCTTCAGTAGCAATCACGGCGGCACAGGTCAATGAAGAGGTAACTTATCGCTATTTTACATCCAGTATAACATTGGCGTTAGATTTAAAGTTGGGCTGTCGCTGACATTCTTACTCCAGTTGCCCAAAGGGTGGTTATTTTTTACCATTGAATAATGAGTCCAAATGGTTGTCAATAATAAACAAGGGATTTCTTGGCAAAATAAACCATAAAGACACGTCACTCATACCTGTTTCAGGGAAACAGCAAAAGGAACAGATACAAGAGGTTAACAAAAATGGAATGTCAATTGTATAGTAATTATTTACATTTGCATGTTTTACATTACATGTGGTAATACTATGATACTATCTGGTAAAAGGTTTACCATAATATAGAACTCATAATAATTTACAAGTTAGACTCTTCTGAATATGTAGTATTTGTAATCGATTGTTTCACATATGAAATCATTATTTGTGTTAATTTCAGGCACATTCTCCACTCCAGTACATATTTGACGTGGAGATGGACGAGATATCTCGCAGTGAAGCATTACAGGTAATAAATACATTGCAGAAGAAACACGCCATAAAGCATTACAGGTAACACGTATCAGTAAAAACACGCCATAAAGCATTACACGTAACACGTATCAATAGAAAAACTCCATAAAGCATTACACGTAACACTTAGCAGTAGAAGCACGCCATAAAGCATTACAGGTAACACTTAGCAGTAGGAACACACCATAACGTATTACAGGTAACACTTAGCATTGGGAACATGCCATAAAGCATTACAGGTAACACTTAGCAGTAGGAACACGCCATAAGGCATTACAGGTAACACGTTTCGATAGAAACACACCATGAAGCATTATAGGTACTTCGTAGCAGTAGAAACACACCATAACGTATTGCAGGTAACACGTAGTAGAAACAGGCCATAAAGCATAACAGGTAACACGTATCAATAGAAACACGCCATAAAGCATTACAGGTAACACGTATCAGTAGAAACACGCCATAAAGCATTACAGGTAACACGTATTAGTAGAAACACGCCATAAAGCATTACAGGATTAACGGATTAAGAGAATATATGATACTGTATTGTATCTATTGTGAGTCCGTTAATCATTAATTGATCTGTTAAAATTAAATAACGCGCTATATAATGCCCTCTAAAATAATTACTCTTACAGTTATAAGAATATTATAATTCATGTACTTACTCGATGACAGGTTTATGTTTCATTCAAAACAATACTTTCTTTTTTTAAGCGTTGTTTTAATCAAATCACGATATAGCCTTGATCTAAGTATGCTTGTCGAATTTCTAATCATCTCATATAGTTAGCAGGTACGAGAATGGTTAACGAGGTATGCTTTTTTCTATAACTCATTTACCTGTTGTTGTTTCCATGGTGCTTTTGTGAATGGATGCTGTGGTATGTTTTCGTTTTTATTTGCTTTTAAATATTATATTGTATAAAAGGCTTTATCTCATATCCCTGTGTGTAATATATAGCAGTTATATATAGACGTGACGTCACAATGGCTGGACTATGACGTAACGTCACGAATTTGGAACTATGCGATGCCGCAATGCAGAAAAGGCGACGTGATGAAATTAAAACCTCCTGTGACACGTTTACCGTACACGTTAAAAAGATGTGATTATATTTCCTGCGCAAAATTTTGTTTGCCAATATGGGATATGCTTAATCCGGCTGGCTGATTCGGTTTTTGTCTAAAATGCTCAGGGGCAAAAATGATATTTTCAAAATCGTTGCCAGTCAAAACGCATTTTCATGGCTTCTAAGCTAATGCCTCGGTGTGAAAGATAGAGCAGTCCAGAGTGAGAAAGGGGCGTAGGAAATCCCTCGGGTGGAATTTCCCTATCATACATCCACGAGCATGAAATAGTCTTATAATATTGGTACAAACCTATCTATTCTTCCAGCTACAGCTGTTTCTGTCTAAGCTTAACGGACCTGCCATAGGGTTTACAGTAATGGGACTTGTCACCATCACTAAAGAATTCATCCTTACTGTGAGTATTGTTCTAATTTTTACCACATAAAATAAAATAGTTATAGTTGTAATGATGTATTTCCGTTAATATTATCACGTTTTCATTAGCAAATTAACATACATGTATATGTAAAAGAGTTAATAAGACTTGAGCCAAGCGTCTTATCGTGATTAATTATCAAAATGTTTGTCAATCTGCTTCAGAACCATATACAATTTGTTAATGTTTTATTTTAGACCAATTTCAAACAAGAAAAACAATAATATTTTCTTGCTCTAAGCTCGCATTTCCAATTGTTCCAACTGCATTTATTCTAATCTCATATTACCATTTGGTCCAATTTAACTTGTTTTATGTCGTATTAACATAAGTTCCTGCGGTACTTGTTTTAGCTTGTGTTTCTATTTGTTACAGCTGGCGGGACTCATACTGACCTATTTCTTTCTGCTGCTTCAATTCAACATCTGAAATATAAAACGTACAACGAAATATGTGTTTATATAACTAAGCAGAGTAAATTTGCATATAAAACTATACATCAGCGTTATACACATGATCTACGAAAACATGAGTGTTTGCTTAACTACGTGTGGCAGCCGTCTCATAACAACAAGGCACACAATGATCAAATGTCATCTCAACTGTACCAGCATTCGATAATTAGATAAACATTACACAATATACCATTAAACATTTTCCAATCTCGTTGTATCGATTATTTAATTAAAGAAATCAAGGTATTATTCGGGAGAGGCGATCAATATTTTTTGGCTACATGCTATATAATCAGCTTAAGCTTAATCAATAACTATAATACAAAGCTATTTAAAAAGTTGAGAAAGGTAATTACAAACTAAATCGACATATACCATAGCGTCAACACACAAAGTCTGATTGGAACTGAATGAAGAAATCATAACATGAACTGAAGAGACATCGAAGATAAAGAGAAGACATAACGAATAAGGACGGATTAGGCGAACTGATAGGGTAAGCGTTTCCCGTGACGCAAAAAAAGGATTAAATATCAAATTATTTCACAACAATATTCATCTACTAACACTGACGTTTCATGACCCGGTTTTCGTCTATCATACATATGGTTAATACATAAATACAAACTTGGTGTATGTTTTGACTCCAATTTGTTACTGATTATTAAAAATCTATTACTGTCAGATTGATAAAATACTCATAAAATAATATAATATAGCCCAAAACGCTTCAATAATACATGGAATTGCAGAGTTTGTTCGACTGAATGACAATACTAAATTGATTGGGTTTTATTCCATATTACTAGCCAACTTCAAAGAATTTCGAAAACATTTTCAGTTTTAACATGGGTATACTAGAAAACTTTTCCCCGATAAAGTACTTCACTGGTTAAGTCCATTTTCTATTCGTTATTTAACTGCTTGCGTTCATTCCTTGTTTTGATGTGTTCGAGCCCTGTTCAACTGTTGGCATTGTTAATTTATCCAACAGCTTGATAAGTAGCAGTCTATTTATTTTTAATAGACCACTGCTTATTCAATGACCATTTAAATTGTCCAATGCCTAGCTGTTGAATAGGGAAATATGCAACTTGTAACACAATGAATTATGTCATCGAAACTTTTGTAAATATGCAAAATAAAATGCAAGAAATCATTTAAACCGATGAAAACCATTTATTTATTCATTTGGTTCTTTATTGAAAAGCATTAAAGAATCGCTATTAATTATATTTTTCGTTAAATGAGTAATATAGAAAAAAAAAGAATGGGACAAAAAGACAATACATGATACATGATGACATTGGTATTACTTACAAATTAAATTTGTCAGAAAGGTAAACCATGTTCCGAAAGAGTAAGAAAAAGGTGCGCCAGACTTTGTAAGGTTAAGAAAAATAAACATTACTTCTGAAGGGTAAGGAAGGTACAGAATTAATGATCGGAGAGGGTAGAGGAAAAAATGCTTGGTAAGGGTATGAAAGCACACCACTCTCGAGGAGGGTAGGGAAAATATATACGCTCGGTAAGGTAAGAAAGTACAAAACTCTCTGTGAGGGTAGGGAAAATACACATGCTTTGTATGGGTAAGGAAGTGCACCACTCTCTGTGAGGGCAGGAAAAATACACATGCTTTGTATGGGTAAGGAAGTACACCACTTTCTGTGAGGGTAGGGAAGATACACATGCTTTGTATGGGGAAGGAAGTACACCACTCTCTGTGAGGGTAGGGAAAATACACATGCTTTGTATGGGGAAGGAAGTACACCACTCTCTGTGAGGGTAGGGAAAATACACATGCTTTGTATGGGTAAGGAAGTACACCACTCTCTGTGAGGATAGGGAAAATACACATGCTTTGTATGGGTAAGGAAGTACACCACTCTCTGTGAGGGGAGGGAAAATACACATGCTTTATATTGGTAAGGAAGTACACCACTCTCTGTGAGGGTAGGGAAAATACACATGCTTTGTATGGGTAAGAAATTACACCACCCTCGGGGAGGGTAGGGCAGGAAAAAATCATGCTCAAGAAGGGTCAGGAAGGTATGATATGTTTTGGAAGATTGAGCGATATCTGTACTCCATGTCTTCTGTCATATTAAGTAAAGTTGGAGTTATAAAACATTTGATCAAAGAGGAAATGAATACGTCCTAAATCGTGGTATACCTTGAAATTGTATGTGTAGAAATCATGTACATCCATCAAAAATCATGCTTCTTAGCTTAGAAATAGAGAGAGAATGCGGGATAGGTTTTTGGTTTGTTTTTAATTAAATTCATTATTTACAAATGGGAGTGTGTCATTAACTAATTGATTGCTGTCCTACACTTCAACGGGTCATTGATTGTACAGCAACGTTCGTTTGACTGACCAACAATGTCACATCGATCGAGCTTTAAACTAGATCACACTATAGACATCATTTATTGTCCCTCTGGGATTTCAACATTGCTATAAGTTTCTCCACACATCGTTTGGTGAGCATTCACTAACGCAGCATTTGTGTTATCTGTTGTAGAAATACAGTTTCTAGAGTCCCAAACATATCAGAAGAACTACTCATAGACATAGCAGGATGGCGACTTACGTTACAGAATTTAAATCCTCCCAAAATGTTGACAACGTTTCCTGTCATAAATACACCTTACTTTGTCAGGTCATCAAACCAATTCTGTTTATGATGAAGATATTCGGTGTTTATTTTTGTAAACCAGGAAGAGTGGATCATTCATCCAATACGCAGGAAAGTGTTTCTAAACGCAAACCAAAGATAGATTACGTCAAGTGGTATTGTGTGTGTCTTACAGTGCTTTCAGGACTTAACGTTGTAAGATATATTCCTTCGTTCTGGGTCGGTGTAGACTTTGTCCCCAACCTCACCGTATCGAGAATCATCACGATTTCCTGGCTCAGTCAATGTTTTTTTAACCGACTTTTTCTTCTTCGTGCATGCTGGCTACGTAGTCACCTAAGGGAATATTTCAATTTTTTCGATGAGATAATGACGGACGCCTGTTGTGTGCACATCAAACAAAACAGTAACAGGTCTAGGAAGTACTCAATCTTCTTCGTCATTGTTGCCGTGCTTATCATCTTACTAAACTTTGGTTCCAGTTTATATAACTTAATAACCCAAGCTGAAAGTCTGGTAACAGTCTGTAATCCATTTTCAGCAAAAAGTATAGCCGTTCAAATATTCTTTGTTGTTTTTTTTGGCATTGAAATGGGAGCGTGGATTTTTCCTGTTATCTTTTTAATTGCTTCGTTCAAAATATTTAGTGACCAGTTTTCAAGTTATACAAATGTGCTTTGTAAAATGACCAAAGACGAAGGCAGAAACGTTTGGCAGAAGATGAAGGATATCCGACTGAAGCACCTGCAGCTGTGTAAAGCAGTGGACATTCTGGAACAGGATACCAAATACTTGATCGCAGGAAATTACGTCACCAATATATTCCTGATTTGTTTCATCGTATATCAAATGGTAGCCTCGAATTCGGCAATATCTGTTTTTGGTTACATCACGTTTATCATATGGCTTGTCTTAAATTTTAGCATTATGGCGTCAGTGTCAGTCACGGCAGCACAAGTCAATGAAGAGGTAATGATTTGTTATTTTGTTCGGGGAAGGGTTTTTACTGCCTTTTTGGGTGTTTGAATTTAATATTTGAAGCAGTTTTTTTAGTAAATGATGCACTTAGATCTAAGCGTGAATTTTATAAGTCAATTTTCTGGAGTTTTTCATACGCTGTCAAATCCAATCTCTTCGATAGCTAATAGGTGACAGTATCCAAATCAGATCACCAAACTATCTTTTTATTAAAGTATTAAAAAATCTGAGGAGGAATTCTATTCATTTATAGTTGTATCAAAGGAAGAACATAGACGGGTGTTCTTACAAACGAAAAATACCACCCGTGGCTATAAATATCTATAGAACGCTCTGAAATCAGCGCCTCCTGTTTTTTCGAGAGGACCCAAATCGGATGTAGGCTTGACTTTTTGCAGTATCTTACGCTTCAAATGAATATGTTTTTGTCAGTATATTACCATTTTATGATGACATTTAGAATTTATATGACAAAATATAAAAGTGTGAATTCATTCCTTTTAGTTCAAAACAGAATGCATAGTCGTCGCACGTGCCATTTTTTAAAAACATTATCAAAACACTGACATTTAATAATTATTCGATTGAGACTGGAGTTTAATAAACGAATATAATAAAGGAACGGAAAAATAAAAATGAGTTAATAGAAAGGAAAAACCGATTAAAGTAACTATATAGAAAGATTGGGTGTATTATTTGCTAGTTGAATGTAAGATACATAATTGTGTCAATTTCAGGCACATTCCCCACTACAGTACATTTTTGACGTGGAGATGGACGAGGTTTCTCGCAGTGAAGCATTGCAGGTAAGGCATAGTGGGATAAACACGACATTACGTAGTATCCCGTAGGAAAGTATAAGAGGTACAAACATCGCATCAGTACAGGGGCTGTAAGTTACACATAAACAACAACAAAAAATGTTAAGTAAACTCTTTGTCGTCTGTTTGAGCAATGCAGCTGTTTATGCTTTGTTTATTTACCGGGGATAAGAAAGACATAGCGAATCAATAAAATGAAATCAAAAGATCTTTCTGGGGAATATACAATTCAATGTGTACGAAAGTTGCGTTTTGTATTCAAAAGCAGACGATATTGATTTGACCATGTATCTAGGTATAGCTTGTAGAAGTCAACTGATAATGTGTCTACAGCATATTTCGATTGTATTACACTAATTGCAAATATACTTAAATATTTTGTTTAATAGAGAACGCAATTCTATTTCTAACTTTCTTATAGAATAAATAGTAATATTGTCACAAAACCAACTTGTTTTCAGATACAGTTGTTTCTGTCTAAGCTTAACGGACCTGCCATAGGGTTTACAGTAATGGGACTTGTCACCATCACTAAAGAATTCATCCTTACCGTGAGCATTATCTTTTAAATCTTCAAAATTATGTTCATATATTATTTGTTATTTGTTCCTTTTCCATCTACGATGTACTTATTACAAAAGTTTAAAAGTACTTTAAGTAGTCATGATCAATCTAACGTGCATTTGAAACGTCAAATGAGTTTTTAGTAAATCGGCAAATTCTGAGCACTATGTCAATCAGCATCTGCAAAAGAAAAAAATGTATGTACTATTTCAAACCAATGTCAATTAAGAACAATACTGCGTATTTACTTGTTCCTATGCGTTTCCATTTGTTCGAGTTGTTCTATTCTTAGGCTTGTGTTCTATTTCTTTTATTTGTACTTGTTCTTAGCATGTATTTTATTTTTTCTTTTCACAGCTGGCGGGGCTCATATTGACGTACTTCTTCTTGCTGCTCCAGTTCAACATCTGAAACCTTTAACTTACGCTGCAACATACCTGTATTGCAAACGTGATATTTACTAAACTAACAATACAAAAATAGCATAGTATCAAACCCTCAAAGTGAGTATGCTCCGGTAGGACAAGTAACTACGAGAAACAAGATCTTCTTATGCGATTTCAACTATAGAGACATTTAACAATAGTTACTGTTATGTATTAACTATCAATAATCAAGGCTACTGTCACGGCCATAAATTGACAGCTATATAAAACATGATTCATTAACTATAGTTAATGTCATCTAGTGATCAGTAATAGTTGTTTGGAAATGAAATAATTGAACATAATACAGATTTTTTTTTTATTTAATCCATTTAAAATTTATATACAAGGATAGTAAACCTTCTTCGAAATGGCAATCACAGGTAAAATCGACACACACCATAGCGCCAATACACCAGGACAAATTGAAACTCAAAGTATCAGAAACTGCAGATGGAACTGGGGACTCTGAGGCGTGACGTTTCCCGTTATGCAAATAGGATTAAAATACAGACGATTCATTTCACTTCTCAATGTTATCAAGTAACACAGATGTTATATAACGTTACAATATGTTTGTCTGGTAAAACAGACATTTTATTACATTATCCTATTTTCTATTAATTTACCTATATGCTTGACTGATACATCTTGTTTCATAACAATACCCTTTGTTTCATAACTTTACTCTGTTTTTCGGGTAGATATGTTGTTTCATTACGTTATCCATTGTCTGCCGAGTATATCTGTTGTTTTGTTACGGTACCGTATGTGAGTTTATGTTATGTTTGTCTGATTGATCTGTTGTTTATCTCAGTACCCTATCTTTCATTACGTGACCCTATGTTGTTTGCGGGTAGATATGTTGTTTCATTAACTTTACACTTTGTTTACAGAATAAATATGTTGTTTCATTATGGCATCTGTTGTTTGCATGATAAATCTATTGTTTCATTTTGGTACCATATGTTTATCAGTTGCTTCATCACGAAGACCCTTTGTTTCATACCGTAAACCTGTCTGTCGGATAGATCGGTTGTTTTATTACGTTACCCTATGCTAAAATGATATATATGTTGTTTCATCACTTTACCCATTTTTTGTCGGATATCTCTGTTGTTTTATTACGTTACCCCTTCCTATGAGGGTAGATATGTTGTTTCATCACTTTACCCATTGTTTGTCGGATAGCTCTGTTTTTTTTATTACGTTAC
>JAULCA010268583.1:0-13219 GCA_032360845.1 Crassadoma gigantea
GTAAACGCAGCCAATGGAGAACTGTACAGATTGCGAGGTATTCAATCTTCATCATTGAATTTCTATCATCAGACATTAATTATTTGATATAAATTCAATAGGACGTATGTTATTTCACCATGTAACAGCTGGTAAATGCTGCTGTCTAGTTGAATTTACCAGTTTACTGACATAAATAACAGGAGATATTCCTCACCTTACAGAAAACTTGCCATATTTTCTGTGATAATCGTGCAGTTAATGACACTCTAAAGTAAAATAAAATATACCAGGGCAGACAATTGTGTAGTATTCTTTTGTTTCCAGGATATTCGACTGACAAAAGATTTCTGTGATTGAAGTTTAGATGTACTTGTTGATAGTAACCGTACCTTATTGAAATGTAAACACATTTATAAGTGGTCTGTTGTTTGATTTTCAGCCTCCGATGCTAAGGAACGACAACACTGGGTTGACAAGCTACGGTCCACAGCCGAGTACCACACAGCCAACATGGTCAACGTGAGTACGGCATGCTACTGTTTACATCTCATTGTCTGGCCAACAATGATAAAGGATGTGGTTAACTTATCTCATTATTAACGAAAGTGTTAATCTTAGTATTCTTATTACCAGGGCTTATTAAAAAGAATTAAATTTGACCCTTACCCATTATTTTTCCAGACTTTTGTAGATTTGTTATAAAAGGACGCAGATTTCACCTTACCTAGGGGTAATTATTGGTAGTTATGATCATGTCCAATTTGAGTCATCAATTTGAGGATTGTTGTTTATATACGAAAAAAAATTCATAAGTTTTCACAAAGACTTGTCGTATTTACATCCTACTGTCTGCCATTGCCTGTGAGATATTAATTTTTTATTTGATGATAATTTTGCTGTTTTAATTTTTGTTCATAAAAAATGCATCTTTCTATAAGTTGTACCAATATTATGACTGTTTGCATTTCAGAGTTCTCCATCACAAAAACCTGATGTGCGGTCTTTGTCGATGAACCTGTCCCCAACCGAGACATCAAATATACCAGTAAGGTCAAGGAAGTCTCCGTCTGTCCGTGGTGATCCTGAAGGAGGGCTACCAACCAAAGCTGTTGCTGGCAGGTAAGTGAGGAGTAGGACTAAGGTTTTTACCGGTTGTTTATATGGCCTGGTACACAGACCCATTCCAATATGAAAATTTATGCTGTGTTTATTTCCTAATTTCAATATGTATTTTCTCTGTTTTGGTCTTTACTTTCCCAATTAAATCAGAAACCATATGTTAATATACCAGTTTCCACTTATTATCTGGGAACGTTAAAAAAAGTTCAATCCTCCATTGAGCACTCAAAATTGGTATGGTGTTATTGTGTAATTACAATGGTATTAGTGATTTCATTGTAACAGCATGTGTGCTTTCATTACAGGTCTCACAGCAAGGCCCCGGCAGCCCATCCCCACCCCCTTGACCCCTTCCGCGAGGTCAAGGAATACATCGTAGAGGCCGAGGACTACTCAGAGTCCCTCCATGATAAACTTAATGTAGGTATCAGCAGATAATGTCCACCTCTCACAAGTTATAAACCTAAGGTGTTTTGTGCAGACAGATTATATAGTTTTATGTGACATCAGTTTTTTCTTTCACAACTCAAACAGTTCAATGACTGGCAAAGTGTGTTTCACACTTCACAGAAAAACCGTAAAATACAATGTACAGTAATATTGATCAAAATATGTTCTATTCATCCTAGATTATAAATAACCAAAACTTCGGGTTTAAAGGATACTTTGCACAAATGTTGTACAAATCTACATCACTACATTTTCTAGTCAACTGGTAAATATTGATTTCATAAGATTTGAATGATAGAATTTCATGTATCTCACATTTTTTAAGTTTGATATATCAATTTTGCAGCACCTTCCTTCCTCAGGAGAAACAGTTACAGGCTTGGATCCAGTAAGTATTGCTTGTTGGATAGACATATCATTGTAGCTATAGACAGTAAAACAGTGTTGAGCTGTTTTGTTTAAGTTAATGAGAAATTAAACCACATGTTGTTTTATTTCTTTTCTGGAAATACTTTGATAAAAGAAATAATAGATAATGAGGAGAAAATGACCCTACATAATTGATGTTAAATCTGACATACTTCATACACTTATGTAGGAAGTTTTTAAACAAGGTAAGGTGCCTGATATGTTTGATATGTGAAAAAGACAATTACTGAATCTTATCGGCATTGCTGAACCATTATATTGTTATTTGGTAGAATACAGTTGACTAGTGCAAATTGAACATTAATTTGCTGATAAAATATAATTATCACATTAAATCTCCCACACTGAAACCTCTAGTGGAGACAGATCTGCCAGGGTAACCTCTCTGGGGGTTGTTCACCCCTGTAAGTTAGACCTGAAGTGTTAAAACACAGTGTGGTGACTACTATAATTGGACATAAGGATTCCAGGTGGAAATGCCAAAAAATTTAAACTATGGATTCACAACTTATTTCCTTAGCATGACTAAAGCTTTGATAAATAATTTTTGAAAAGAAAAAAAAAGACCTTTTGGGACTTTGATTACCTGGTAAATATAATGGAGATAAAAAAAATTAAACATAATTATAGATATATATAATTATCAATCGTATTCTGACCGTAAAATGTTCTGTAGGGCTGTACTGGAGTTTGAGCACCTGAGTTGTATAATTATACCATCACTGACACCGATTGAGCTACCAGCTGGTCAGTGGAAGTGCATGAACCCGAATGTGCTAAAGTTATATCCAAACGAAAGTTCAGGGGAGACAACTGATGGTATGATAGGGATTATGACAGTGCAGTGGGGCAGGGATCCTTAAAGGAGTGTTTTTCCATTACAGGATATATTGTTGATCAAGGCGACGTCCAATGCCACTCTTACCTGTCTATCCCAGTGTCTCAAGATGTTACAACAGAGACAGGTATATATGTTACCCGCATGTAGACTTTAGTTATTGTCCTGGTGTATGTTGATACTGCAGTCTTCCCCTGTCAACCCCTTAATATTGTTAAGTTCTCTACTTTATGTGGGTCATCTTCATTTAATGTGAGAAATCTTAAAAAAAATAACTGTGGGCAAATATTTAAGTTGATGTCATTTTATTTAATGCTGATCTATTACAAAATGTAGCTGCATGGAGAAACCAAAGATTGATTTTATTTGGCCTTACATTTCCACTGCTAAATTCAGTATGCAGATGCATCTTGCAATAGCAGTGTATCATTAAAAGTAGATAATTGTCACATATATTTCAATTCGTCAATAATAATTTCAATTTTGTTTCATTTTAAAAGTAAAATTAATCTGTAATTTTTTCAAAAAGATAATATCTCAGGGCTCTTTTTGCTGCTTGTGTCAAATACATTGTACCAAGATCCTTGTTTTTGTTTTCAGTTTTATATATTGTGTAGACAGAAAATATTGTGTTGCATTTTTCATTCTTTAAAAACATCATTTGAAAATCAGGTACAAACAGCTAGTATAAGATGAGAACTCTAGCAAGTCTCAGGTGATTTTGATCTGAGTGAAATGACAATTCCTCTCTAAAACTCACTTGTTTTGTTTACTGTCATAATTATCACTTAACTATTATGCAGTTATTTACCTGATCTTTGGAACAATACTGTTTTAAACTACCAAAATGGCATGTGCAAATGTGCACTTGGGGTGGTGGTCTGCTTAAGGTCGTCTAAGTAAGGAGCCATTTGATTAGACAGTTTTGTAATTCTATAAAAAAAATATGGTCAAACTTTATCAATGGATACTTTTATTTAAAGACCATTTTTTTCAAAAATTTCTCTTGTGTGGTTGGTTAATACAGTTTCCACTGTACTTGCATGTGTTCATGACTAGGCTAAACAGGACAAAAATGACCTATACGTTCCTAATCTAGGGAGGGTCTCACTTGGCCAGCAGTTTGCTTCTGTTCCTGACAGCTTCCTAGTTTGCTTGTATTTCTGACAGCCTTTTGTTGTATCTGTTGATGTCTTATAACCCAGGGAAGGCTCCTTAGTTTTCTGTTGTTCCTCAGAGTAATGTTTTATTCTTCTGTAGGGAGCATCCGTCAAACCTGTCCCTAACTCTACCGCCATCAACTGGGGCGACCCTAACACACAACCAATGTAAGTTTACAGGTATTGTTCAGGCATACAGCCAGGATTTAAATTCATATCACTTACATCACTACCCAAAATAGGACACTTGTTAGATAAATATCAATGTACTTTATAATGTACTATCAATTACATACATGTTTGTTTATTTTTAAGAAATAGATACCATCCTCTTTTCATTTCTATTACAATTTGATATTTCTGGCGTGTGGGTCTATGAATAGAACATGACATACTACATGTATCAGGGTCACATAGGTCCTTGAACAGGTGTTACTTATCCCTGAAAAGGACATTTTGATATTTTGGCTAATGTTGGGAGATAAACAATCAAAATCAGCAGAAAATTAAACATAGTTCGAATAATTTCGAGTCAAAAGAGGTTTTGATTATTTTTTTTTCTCCAAACTAACTTCAGTATCCAAATAAATAGCATTGCAAGGCAATGATATCTGGAATGTTTTGTTTTTGTAATTATTCTTACCTTTAAATTATCCAGGTAACAATAATCAGTAGCAAATATAGCTTACATACAGGTAAATTATCATAAATGTATCATCATGTGAAAACTGCATACATAAAAGTATTTCTTTACGTTGCATGACACTTTCTTGTGCCATTTTCCCACAAGTGTCCTGTTTTGGGTAGCTGTCTCGTTTTGGGCACAGTGACATTCATTGACTTCAAATTAGTGCTCTCATAAGAGTTATGACATGCAATTCTAAAATTATGACCATGTTCAGTTCTGAAATTCAGGATTTTGCTGGATATAAATATCAGAGATGGATTAATGTTGATGTTTTGCTCTTTTTAAGCTTTATGCTTTTTTGTTATAAAAAATGGCAACTACTTCAGTTCCATGAGTCTGTAAACAAATAAAGGTTAGGAATGGACTGGAACATTATTAACCCTGATATCTGACTCATTTACTGCAGTAATGCTCACGTGGCTGTACCCAAAGCCATAAGTTCTGGGGGAGTGCCCTCCCCTACAGGAAGTTTCTCCTCAGCCACATCACTGCCATTTACCCTGCCTGACCAAGTCCAGGATGGTGAGTAGTAATAGGGTCATCAGGACATTTACCCAGGTCAAAGGTCATTGTTCATAACCCTAGGCAAGGGTCATCCAGACATTTCCCATGGGTAAAGGGTGGCTATTTTGACTTTGGCTGGGTTATGACTTGGGTCATTACATCAGGTACACATAAACCTTCCTTTCTATACTTTCTTGTAAATACTGATGTTTTGTGATGTTTAAATCAGACATAACTACACGTTAAGGACTTAAACATTAACTTACAATAATGAAATTTCTTCACAACACACATTTAAAGCCCATTCTTGGTAATCTTGGTAATTTAAAAACATTTTGTGTACAAAAAAGCATGCAATCTATCGAAGAAAAAAACAGTATCTTATCTCCTCATTATTTTTTTCAGTTGAAAATTGAGAGTATTTTCAGTTAAATGGTCCTTCTGTCAGCATGCCAACAATTGATTTTACTTCTATTTATTTTATCCTTGTATGTGATATTATGTATTCTTTATTTATATTTTATTTGTGTAAGTTATCTCCTACCTGTAAATATATTGGTATCTTTGAATGTAGCTACGCCTTCATTTGAATTAAATTCACGAACTTTGTATCAAACAGATGAGAGATGTTTTACAGATGTATCTGAGGTCATCTCTTTAGTGTTAGGTTAGATTTAGAGCCCCAAGTGCAGCTTGTGTAAGCTCTTCCTCTAGTTCAAACATCACATTGATAGGTCTGTTTCTGTATGTTTTCAGTAAAATTTAGACTTTTATTGTTATTAACCAAAATTATAAAAAGTATCAAAGAAAATATTCAAGTTCAGCGGCACTGTGTGCTTCTATTAAGTACACAATACTTCTATTTACAATTATTTAAGACATTTGGTTGACTGAACAATGATTGTTAACAGATGAGGATAAACCACTGTGGACATTGAATATCTTTTAATAATTCCATGAGGTTGTATATATTTTATCATGAAACATAATTATTCAAGCAGACATGAAAGAAAAGTATGAAGGTGAAAACAGCTAATTGTCTAATTAACTGAGCTATAATTTGTTGTACCAGGTCCGATTAACCATGATGAGGAAGTAGAGGACAGTGCCAGCTACAGAGACACAGATCTGGGTAACGAGGTGGAAGAACACAAAAGTGTCATCCTTCACCTCCTCTCTCAGCTCAAACTCGGCATGGACCTTACCAAGGTCAGTGGTAATTGACCAAATCATGTGTACATATGTGTTCCTTTTATGATGCCCCCGAGATCGAAGATCGGGGGGGCATATTGTTTTTGGTCTGTCTCTTTGTCTGTCCGCACATTGTTTCCATCAGATAACTTTAGATATCTCCATCAGATTTAAATCAAATTTGGTATGTTGCTTTATATCAATGAGATCTTGGTTGGGTTTGATATTGGTCAAAATCCGTCAACATTTTCCAGAGTAATGGGACTTTAACATCCTTAAAATAGTGAATTCCTTCGTTTCTGTCAAATAACTTCAGATACCTCCATCTGATTTCAATCAGACTTGGTATATTACTTTATATCGGGGGCATAGTGTTTCTCAAACACATCTTGTTTTTATACTGATTCTTAGTGGGTTTCTTTTTTGACAATTAATTTTTAGTGGTTTTTAAATTTTTTTAATGTTCTTAAAAAGCTGTTTTCAAATTAAAGGAATTCCTTCACCAATTAGTTTTTTTTGCATTTTAGTTAGTTTCACTACTGAAAGTATATAAGTGACACACCAACCAAACTTGAACCATAGATGCATCTTAAGTAGTACATCTCAACCCATGCATCAAATGCTGGATGCGACCTACTTTTCATGGTCCATTGACTTTGTTAGCTTCTCCATCAACATTGAATTTTTGCATTTACGTTACAGTAGTTTCTCTGTTATGTGCATTGATGGTAAAAGTGGGGCATAGGTGTGACATATATCAATCTGAATGTCTTGTTACTACTGGTAAGTGGCACAATGGTAGTGGTGAGATAAATACTAATATTACATACTTTAAAAGTACTTCGTATAAGTACTGTCGTTTTTGTGTAAAAATAAACGTTCAATTGTCTTTTGTTATGAAACCAAATGAAATCATAATGCAAAATTTGTACAATAATATGTTATTGTATTTTTTTCTTTCCCTGTAGGTTGTCCTTCCAACCTTTATTCTGGAGCGACGCTCTCTACTAGAAATGTTTGCTGATTGTATGGCACATCCTGACTTCTTTCTCAAGTAAGTGATAGAATATCAACTGTAATAGGTTTCACATTTTATGTGTGAAAATTGGGGTGGTGTTGAATTACGACCAAATGTGGTCATGGCAAATCTGCAGGATGCTAAAGTACGTTTTTAATCAAATTGTAACATTCACCCTATAGAATTTCTGAATAGTAACGGTAATGGGTTTTATTTTACAGAGTTGCTGACCTTCCAGATCCGGAGTCTCGGATGCTGGCTGTCCTTGAATGGTACCTTACGTCTTTCCATGCTGCCAGACAGGTAATTCCACCTGCCAGTCTATATCTGTTTTTTGTGTCCATTTAGGTATTTGTAATGAAGCTAAAGATATCAAGCAGAGCTTTAACTATGTATGTCTATTGTTCAAAATAAAAAAGTACTTTGCTTACCAGTAATTAGGCATACAAAAAGTATTTTTGTTAGATGTGCAAATCAATTTGCTTGTAAATGAAGTTACTACAGAAAGGTCAGGTAAAAATTAGTTGATATTTTTTTTTAATCACCAGAGATGTTTTACTCTGTATCAATGTCATGACCTTTCTTCCTTCATCATTTATTATCTGCTAGAATTTGGTCCATAGACATTAAAGTTTTTCAACAGATACAATTTCAATTCTGTTCGTATACAACAAATTCCCCATAAAGTGTTCTGGACAAATTAGGTTTATTATTTTGATACAATGGTTTATGGTTATGTTGATACAATGGTTTATTGTTATGTTGATACAATGGTTTATTGTTATGTTGATACAATGGTTTATTGTTATGTTGATACAATGGTTTATGGTTATGTTGATACAATGGATTATTGTTGTGTTGAAACAATGGTTTATGGTTATGTTGATACAATGGTTTATGGTTATGTTGATACAATGGTTTATGGTTATGTTGACACAATGGTTAATGGTTATGTTGACACAATGGATTATTGTTATGTTGATACAATGGTTTATGGTTATGTTGATACAATGGTTTATGGTTATGTTGACAAAATGGTTAATTGTTATGTTGACACAATGGTCTATGGTTATGTTGTTACAATGGTTTATTGTTATGTTGACACAATGGTTTATTGTTATAGGTATTGATAAATAGATTATGGTTATGTGGACACAATGCTTAATGGTTATGTTGAGATAATGGTTTATGGTCATGTTGATACAATGGTTTATGGTTATGTTGATACAATGGTTTTTTGTTATTTGTTTTTATTTCACCTGTTTATTTAGGGTTCTGTTGCCAAAAAGCCTTACAATCCCATAATTGGAGAAACCTTCCATTGCTCCTGGCGTTTACAAGAAAACAACAACAGATCTAGCCAATCAAAGAACACATCTGAGTCACCTGACCAGGTTAATCAGACAAACGACAAGGATGATGGTTCCTGTAGTAAACCAGCCCAGCTGACATTTTGTGCAGAACAGGTCTCTCATCATCCCCCAGGTCAGTTTTACAGCAAGTCCTCATCATCTTGTTCATGTCCTGGTTCAAATAAAATCATCTTTTATGATAAATCCTCTGGCACATGTTTTAATGTTGTGCTTGCATGAAGATATTAGAGTGAAATTTGTGTACACTGAACACTTTTAGAAATAAACTATAACTCAAATATCAATTTCATTTTATCTCAACATTTGTAGAGTTATAATTGTAGCAGATTGTGATTACAATATCAAAAGAAATAGACTTTGTTTTGAATATAAAACGTGCAATTGAGTTTTTAACTAATGAGTTTGATTCTCTTTCACAGTGTCAGCCTTTTATTTTGAGTGTCCAGAGAAACAAATGTCTATGAATGCCTCCATATACACCAAGTCACGCTTTATGGGGATGTCTATAGGAGTACAGATGGTGGGCAAAAGTAGGTGTCGCCCCATCAGACCCCGTGTCAACCTGCTCCAGGTGGCAAACAGTTAGAGCAATCAATATCTATTAAACCCTGACATTGGTATGGACATAGGTTGGACTCAAAGCCTCCTTTGTCAGACCTCTGAATAATGTTCAAATTGTGCTGCTGAATTTTTTCCATTGTTCCCCCTGAATTTTAGATAAGGTGGGGGAGGGGGGTTACATTTGTTACATTTTCAGGATTCTATATCGCTAGGTACTTATTTACATAGGGCAATCTTGAAAACTGGCGGTAAAACCAACTGTTTTTAAGGTGAAAAAGCATTACTGTTTACTTTTAAATATTGCCAGAGTTGTAAAGTATTAAATGACCACTGTATTTGTGTAATGTTCAAAGTTATCATAAAGATATTCCTGCTCAAAGGAGTTGTGAATTCGACTAAAGGATAAAACAGACATAGAATTGGTCTGTATTTGTATTTGCTTGTATTTCAGTTTGTTTGAAGTTACTCCAGCATGATGAGGAGTATGTGTTCATGATGCCTAGTGCCTATGCCCGGTCTATACTCACTGTTCCCTGGGCCGAAATGGGGGACAAGGTTACAATCAACTGCCAAAAAACCAACTATGTTGCCAATGTCACATTCCACACTAAGGTAGGTAACTCTGCAACACTGCAATGAGTCCTTTATAATTCACTGTAAAAAGTATAGAGTTATATGGTATTGAATAACTACTGAACAGCTGGACAGGTATATTCCATAAATTTGTGCAATAATGTTTTAATACAAGACAAAAATGTATGAAAATATTTTCAAAGTTGTAATGGTTTGCTTTAATGAATACTATATCTTATTGGAAAGGTTTCTATGTATAGACATTCATAAGGTTTCCATATCAGTCCTTTGATTTTAAAAGTGTGCTGTAAGGTTGTAGACTACCCTTCTGTCTGGTTTGGTTGTGTACTGCCATTCTGTATGTTATTTTTATGTACAGCCGTTCTATGGAGGAAAGCTACACCGGGTGTCTGCTGAGGTGAAGAACAATAACCTCGGCACTGTCGCTTGTAAAGTCCAGGGGGAATGGAACAACATCCTAGAGTTCAGCTATGCAAATGTAAGAATATCAAGCAAATAGTATAAAGAATGTTTGGTGTGCATGAAGGATCTTACATGTGTGACGATTGGTAAAGATAGTGATCACGGTCAAGCAAATGTTTGGAGTGTATAGAGGTGTAAACATGAAATGATGCAAAATTTAAATTGGCAATCAAAGTCAAAAGGATGTTTGATATGAGTAAATGAATTAAGTGATGCAGATACAGTGTATATAGATAATACTGATACTAGAATATATGTTTGGTATAAATATATGGTTTTGTATAAGTGATATATACTAATTAAGATTTATTTTTATCTAGGTACATTTTCTTAACTTTTTAATCCATGAAAAAAATGACATACAACTTGAATATTCTTTTTTTATTGACACCATCAGAGGCATTTTCAAAAAAGTTTCATGTCGGTGACAGAAAAAAAATTGCAAACTTTATAAAAGTCCACATCAAGAAATTATATTGTATGATGCTTTTAATACATTATGTCTTGCATTGTTAAAATTCTCTTTGGAAAAAATAAGAAACTATAAAAAAAAAAAATTCCACATCTTGATAGACTTGTTATATTTTGTGTTTAGGGTGAGACTAAAATCATAGACGTCAACAATCTTAACATAATCAGAAAGAGGGTACGACCTATGGATAAACAAGGAGACTTTGAATCACGCAAGCTGTGGGAACATGTGACGAACGCTCTCAGAGTCGGTGATGTGAATACAGCAACTGAACATAAACACTTTGTAAGTATATATCTGTTACATATCTGTCAGTGTTAGTATATATCTGTTACATATCTGTCAGTGTTAGTATATATCTGTTACATATCTGTCAGTGTTAGTATTCTGAATCAGTAAGATATCTGTTATTGTTAGTATTCTGAATCTGTTAGATAAATGTTTGTGTAAGTATTCTGATATGTTAGATATGTGTTAGTGTAAGTACTCTAACTCAGTTAGATAGCCTTTGAGCTAGAACTTACTGGGACCATACAAATTCTGTAAGTTTCAATGGGTTTTCTTAAGCTTAATTAAGAGGTCAGTAAGATTTTTTGACTTAAACATATAAGTATTGGATAGACCTCTCTATCTGTATGCTTATTGAAAATTAACTTATTGTTAAACATTTCACATGTATGAAGTATTTTGATTTATCAAATATTTATCCAAATATGGATATTCTATCCTCAGGTGTATATTCTATCCTCAGGTGTATATCCTATCATCAGGTGTACAATTTATAGGTATAAGAAATATAGATATTCTATCCTCAGGTGTATTATTTACCTTTTACAAAGCCTCAGTTCTGACCCGTATTCTACACCTTTAGATAGAGTTTCTATATATCCCATACCTGCTACAGATAAACTCTTTAAGTCAGTATCTCTCTTTGAACCTTGATGTTAGTTTGTATCACTGTATGATCTCACGGATTTCTGTTGATCAGCTGGAGGAGCGACAGCGAGAGGGTGAAAGACACAGGAAGGAAACGGACACCACGTTTCCTACCAAGGTAAACAATAAATCGAGCCAATCACCATATACTGAAGAACTGGGGATTGTATCATTGAAGTTGTAGCTGAACAAAATAGAACTTCCCCAGTTCTTATGTTCTCTTACAAATGCTCAATTCAGAACAAAGCACCTCATCTTATATCTTGTATTTACATAATGCTCAAAGTCTTGTCAATGATATTCAAATGTACCAGTATTGCAGTTGAAAAGTTAGAAAGTGGGGTCTTAAATTGAGTCATATTCTTCATCTTTTGGAAATATTTGATATATAATATTATATCCATTATGTATGTGTAGTATGGGTGGGGAGTATTTGATATCATTTTAATCTGTACAATCTAATTTTGGGCACATCTTAGACTTACTCATTATATTACACTTGTCTAAAATATTCTGACACTCATCTTATAGTAAACTAGTGCAATTGGACCACAATACTATCTCACTGATATCAACCCGAACTATGTGATTACCTTGTGTGTGTTGCCTTATATATGCAATATTCACCTGGGGACTCTACATACACATTTTACATTCCTGAGGTATACCGCATACTGTTTTTGTTTAACTAGTGAGAGCAAAAATATTACTTGGCCAATTAGTCATGACCAACGTAAATAAAAGATAGTGAATTCTCACATTTCTCTGTGTATATGACAGAACTTTCTAGGTCATAAAGGGAGGTAAGAAATTTCTCTTTTTTTCTCCACACTTCAAGGGCATGACATTGTGAGATCAGGACCATTCCAATGTTTAATCTGACACTGTATTACAGTTTCAGAGCTAATTCTGGTAATAGGACAAGTAAGAAATAGTTTTTCATGCCCAAGGCTGTAGAAAAGCAAAATTCTACCTTTGGGATTTTTATATTGGTGCAAAACCCTTGACAGGACTTGAGTTTTACCCAATCCTATAAACCCTTTGGGCGATTCCCCTAAACCTACACCCCTTGGTATGAGTCTTATAATCCTCCATCAAAGATCCAGAAGGTGTAGAGTGACACTGATTGGTCTGTAATCTAAGGTTCCTTGCTATCAAGTTAAAGTTCCAGCCACCATATATATAAAAGTTGTATGTCAAGAATATTAAAAGCAGGATTTATTGAAGGGTCATAATCAGTTTCGTTCTTGGAGAATTGCTATTGTCCAGACAATTGTAGATCTTGGGGAAACAGTGAGGGGATTGTGTGGCTGGATTACAGTTCCTAATACAAATAATTTGAGATGACATGTTGAATCTTTTAATAGAAATTGCTTCTCTTTATTTCAGTATTTTCACAAAATTGGTGACATCTGGACATATAACGAGATGCTAGAATTGGG
>JAULCA010268694.1:0-13215 GCA_032360845.1 Crassadoma gigantea
AATCTAATACTTTGTCATGTGAGGCGGAAGATCCGATGGCAACACACTGTCGTCGTTCACTCAGATAAGACTGTATCAAGCATAGTGCAGTATCAGTCACTCCATAAGAGTATTCCAGACGTCTAAATTTAAATTACTCAGAGGCACTGTATTCAACCGGCACAATTATAAGGTAGGAATTAGAATCGTAGACAACACTTACTGATTGGCTGATTAAGTTGTTGGAGTCCGTATTATACTACATTCTTGTATAACGGAATTTATATTCAATCAGTTTTAAGTAAACGTTTTCCAAATTCATCATAGGTGTTAGTCTTTCGAACAAATTAAGACATTTTTCACTTTCCAAGTGTGCTCACAAAAGATTTCATTGCCTTGTAAAGGTAACGGAATATCTTGCAATACATTATTGATATACTTTTCGTAGAAGAAAAATAGTTATCACATCATGAAACAATGTAATTGAAAATACCATGTAAACATTTTAAGTGTATTGAAAAATGTAACTACAAAATTTGTCATTTATCTTCAAATGTTTGGTACTGGAATGATGTAAATTTTGTTGCCAACTAAACAGGATATATAGCAACGAAATAAGCCTTATAAAACAGCAAACGAACTCCTTCTGGGCTTCGCTACCAAATATAGATAATGAAATGGCATATTCAGTGCATATTTCTACTTATGTCTATGGTCAAATGGGTACAAACGTTTAATTTAACTTTTGATATAGGGTAATAGGATAATCCCTAGAAACACCAAGTAAAGTTGCTGCATATAACCAAGATTTAAACATTTATCTTGCCTTTTTGTTCATTAAGGATTCGGCATTCATACTTAATATCAAACGATTGAAAATTTATTTCCAAACAGTTCCGAAACCCGATGAATACCGATAAAACATGTGCAACATGAATTTAATTCCTTATCCATCTTTTTAAGTTAAACTGTACATGTATCAAGTTCAGTCAGAGGGTTACAATAAATCTATAGAGGCCTCGATAGCAAATTAATTTATTAAGAAAAAATTTAATAGTGAAATGCCTAACATGCCCTTTTGAAAACATGGGTTTGGTCAATGTGACGTAGCCTCCATATGCATACAATGAACGCATTCATCTCGCACACAGGGGAGGCCGTCCTTAAATAACCATAGCTGTTGATAGGACTTTAAACAATACAAACCAAACCAAACTGATGAATGTGATAAACTATCTTATTTTAAGAGCCTAACAATTAAATCTGCATAGCTAAAGAAACTAACACCTTTTGTAATGAAGAGGTTATGATCTCGTACAAGCGGTGACCTTCAACATATAAAGTATAACGTTCTTCAAGAACCATGTACTTTCTGATTAAAATATAGTATTGCCATTTTCACGTAATATTATATAAGTTGTATTCCTTTCCTACAAGAGCATTCAATGAAAATGAGTTCCTACGATGTATTTTACAGAATTTGAGTTAAAACATTTTCTTCGCAAATCTTACACCGATGTAAAGCAGAAATTATAAATGAGACCAGCATCAAAATGAGTGATGAACTGCAGAAAGTTAAAATTTGAGTAGCTATATTTCTATGTATTGCATTGTTTTGTATAGTTTGTACCTGTGCTTATTTGCTAAAACCGATTTTACGGTTAAATACTTGTAGATTTTTACAAACCACTAAGTTGATACAAATCAAAATGCTACAGAAGTGATTAAACTTACATAATTTTTGAAAACTCATTGTCCATCTTCAGCAAGTCATCCATCTCCTGTTGACTATTAATCTTCACAAGTATCCGACCTAATTTGGCGCATTCTTCTTGTGCCTCCGGCCATGTCATGGTCGCCTCTTTGAGAACGTAGATGCTGTCTACTGTAAATTATATTTTAGACAAGTAAATGAGAGTTGGCTGTTCAATTTATTTAAAACGTTTTCTTAAAATTAATTATTGTAATTTTCAAACATGTCAAAATGACTGACTATTTTAAGTGGTATATAACGGTAGAATGAACAGATTTGGAATTTGTTTCTTATAAACCAAATTTGTAATCCAAAATCTTGTTCGGATGTTACATGCTCGTTGTGAAATTTGAGATCATCAAACACGAACTGGCTTGTAAGGAACACGCAATCAGCAACCAAGTAAAAATATTTCTTTATGGAAATTTCCCAAACAAAACATGGAGCGTATAGTCATCATCAACTGTAAACTGGAAATGCTGAATACTTTAGTAGTTCAGTGGATTTAGCCAGTTTACTGAAAGCGAAGTTTTTTCTTACTTTCAGCATTATCCGACATCTAGACTTCATTCTTATTTGACAATATTTGAACAGGGCTTTGAACAATTCAACTTGTACACCATCGAAATGCATATAAGATATCACAATCAAATTCATATCCTTGAAATACAGTTATATACATTAATAATTTGATGGCGACGTGTTATTCGTGGAATTTGAAATACATTCCACGTGTCTAAATAATATTTTGTGTCTACAATAAAATTAGCAAAGGTAAACATACATATCACCTGAATTTATTTCAAAATCGAAAATATTTTTGAAAGAAAATTGGCGTTTAGTCAGTATATTTGTAATGGCACTTGGATGTATGCATTTTAATGTTAGGTCAGCTTTATCAGTGTCTATCTAAAAGTCACATTTAGTATGAGACCCGGTTTAGACAGATACACCAATTTAATAACTGAAAGGCATTTTTTAGCATTGATGATATTCTATGTTGATTATGAAATTTGTCTTAACGGAAGTATGAATGTTAAAAGACGCATTTAAATCCAATGTCTTTATTATTAACATACACCATATTATTTTATCGTTCTGTGTGCTTTCATTCGGTTTAAAATACATTTTAATGTTTGCAGAAACAAGTTTGTTCTTTCTTTAGATCCAAGTTCCGTCACACGTCAAACGTTAATCACAAACAATTTGGGAACTTCCATTGTAATTTGAATTTGACGTCACATGATTAATTCCCGTTTGCTCAGTTTTACCAAAACCCCTGATCAGTTTGCAAAATATGTATAAAATTCACGTATAATAGTTCTTTCTGTAATTTGATTATATCAATAAATTTTTGGTAGATTTATTTGAGGATTATACAAAGGAAATTGAATAAGTATTTATGATTTTTTCTCATGAACTTTGAAAAATTGATGAGGAAGTAAGAATGTGTTCTATATCAAAATTCTTTTTAAAAATAATAATAATATACAACATTTGATCAAACTAACATAAGCTACTTTAAAGCGCTTTACAGTACATAGTTATACAATTAATACAATTAGCATATACTTTAAGGAATACAATTTTGAAGATTTCGCAGGAGCTGCCTTATCAGGCGCTAACTACTTGTCATATGCCAACTGGCTAATATCTCCCCATGTGTGTATGCCTGTGTGTGTGCTGGAGATGTAATGTGTTTGTGTTTGTAGTGGGACCGTGCTTCCAACGGCATCTTTTATAGTGCCACCTCACGTGAATGCTACAGCACAGATACCGCAACACTCACCCCAGACCAATTTATACTCCACCTGGGTTGTTGGAGTTGTGTGTGGGCAGGAGAAAAACACTTTCTTTAATATCCATGCTTACACCGACGGGGATCGAAACCCGGCCGGCTGCGTGGAAGGCCAGAGTGTTAACCACTCGACCAATCCGCCGAGTATAAATCCAGAGGACGACAATATTAATATTCGTACAGAAAAATTCTTAACTATTGCAGTACTTTATGTAACTGGTAGGAAAGGAATCCGTATTGATCCCGATCTGTTATCCTGTAGTACGACCATCATATTCAAAAAGACGTGGTGGTAAAAAAAAACAAATATATTCTTGAGTAAGCTAATCGATTACGCATTGCAAACAAGAAAAACGTTTTCTTCTCCTTATTTCTGAAAAAGAGTGGTTTCAAAAGAAAACTTAATAAAATTATATAGAAATGAGGTACATATTTAAAAATAATGTATATAGATGTAGAAAGGCAAATAAAGTTAACATTTTCGTGTCCTTTTAGACATTTCGTTCATTAAGGTCTTGTCAATGGTACAAAAGGTCACGGGAACTAAATCATGTTATAAATCATATAGTTAACAATATAATAAATCATATAATAAATGAATATAATAAATCATAGTATAAATCATAAAGTTAACCATATAATAAATCAATAAATAAATAATATTATAAATCATATTACCTGTATAAATCAATATCATTTATCATATAACCAATTTTATGTTAAATCATATTATAAACTAATGTTATGAATCGTATATTAAATCAATAAATAAATCCTATAATAAATCATACATGAAACATATCATCAATCATATAATAAATCACGTTATAAACCATGAATCAATCATATTATGAATAATTTAATAAATCATATCATTAATCAATGTAATAAATCAATTGAGTAAATCATATAATAACTCACATAAATATGATTAAATTCATTTGCAGAATACAGCAAAAAAGTAAAGACACGTATGAAACACTTAACGTCTTTACTAGGATGTGAAAATAATGCCAGAAAACACGTATGTTTCTCTCAAAAATTATGCATTACATTTAGCTAAATGAATAATTTACTTTTTCCAGAAGGCTTGGACTGTACGAACATGACGTCACAATAAATATGTATTTATAACCCCTTCATTCTAAGTATCAATCGACATTTCTACAAAAACACGTTTCAAACTTCGCTGAAATTTGTTAAACAATACTTTCGCATATCAGACATATATATCATGTCAAATTTTATAAAAGATATCAGTATTTTGTGCATTATTGATAATCATTTTATCAATTCACAAATCTTTATAATATTAAGGTATGAAGGCTGCCCCATCAACAGGGTATGGCTTTGCTTGGTATTTAAAGTTGCCTCGGTTTTGCAACGCGTTTTTATTTTATGCTCTGTAATTTACTGATTTCAGCGATACTTATTATCATTATCAATTCCTAACGGCCCATCAACACAAGAAAGGCGATAAGGGCCAAAATTTCTTCATAAATATTGACTATAAATGGTGTTTGAAGTAAAAATCCATATG
This sequence comes from Crassadoma gigantea, assembly GCA_032360845.1. Lineage (NCBI taxonomy): Eukaryota > Metazoa > Mollusca > Bivalvia > Pectinida > Pectinidae > Crassadoma > Crassadoma gigantea. The sequence goes on from JAULCA010268694.1 coordinate 5,071, forward strand.
AATATATCATAAGCTTGATAAATAATGAATGAGGTTAAAATAGCGAATTGCCTTGTTAAAAGCTTATCTGGAACATTTACAAGACACTTCATGGCTTGAAATCTCCCAACGGACGTAAAATTGATTATCTCCATCAGGTTTTAGGTTTAGAAATCAAAAAGTGTATAGTTTTATCTCACCTGAAGTTACCACATCCCCCTACTATTCATCAACTATGGATGAAATATTCTTCATTACCTTTATATAGACATGCAGTGACATCAAGTGTCTGATGGAGAGTATCGCTTCATCTCATCAGCCGATGGAAATAGAGCGAAGAGAAGAGGAAAGAGAGGCGGGGTAGCGTAAGGGGAAGAGGAAAGAGGGAAGAGAGGGGAAAAGCTACAGGAGAAAGGAGGGAGGAAGAGAGCTATTTGAAAAAGAAAATACTTTGATTTAATTCTCTCCATCGTGTTTGTTACACATATGTGACTTCTTCTTATACACTTATATGTGTCTGAGAGGAAAAAGATCGTAATGGCAATATGATAAATCTATTCGACTGGTTATTCGTAACCGCCAACATATTTTAGTAAAGCATTAATTTAAACCAGTGCATCGCTCACAGCAATTTACCTGTCGAATCAATAACGTACAGAAAAACCTGAGATAACGTTATCATGCTCGATTCAATATGTTTCTGTGAGATAGACTGTTTTGTTATTTTTCGCGTGCATCTTACTTTTATCATCATCGCAGTTCATGGTTTTCGCTGTAGGCACTTATATCTTCTTATCCGTATTGTCAATATTGTTCTAGTGAATCAGACACTAATGCACCGCTCACAGCAATTTCCGGCCCAGTCAATAAGGAAAATCGAATACCAAAGATTATGAAATCATCGTTATAAATCTACTTATGTTAATTGTGTGCAATAAAGTGTGCGCGTATTTTTTTTCCCGTGGGTTTTACTCCAATACAAAATCAACATTTGCTCCCTTAGCGGCTTGGCAATAAAAGCACTTAAGAGTTTATGTCTGTTGTTGAAATGTACACGACGTTAAATAAAGATTATATATATATATATTTACGTATCTTTCAAATGTTTTTGTTTCGCTCTCGATACTCGTTTTTTCTCTGTACTCTTGAAATATGTCATAAAAATTGAAGGCTATTAACCCTTTCACCACCGTATATCGTAATGAACTTATCCAGATCAAAGCTTAGTAGAATTTATCAAAGTTACATAGGGGTGAACGGTACAGACAAGTCTGGTGCCTTTGATGAATACAGCGTAATGGTAAAATCGACTGGGTGTAGTACCTCTGTAATCGTTGGAGGAGAGGTATCGGCTTCAAAATTGCTCAAGGTTTTATGTCATCTAAAATTAAGTCTTCGAACAATTTAAAAACTTTTTGACTTCATCTCCAGTAACAGAGAACCAATTTTAATTCAAATTTGCAGGGAAGGTTCCGTTGTCAAATGCAAACTAAACATATAAATTATATGGATATAATTCCTAACGGCCTGAAGGATGGAGCAAAGTGGACTTAAATTGGCGAAATTTCAATAATCCTTTTCTTCAGACCAAGAAATGCAATAATCAACGCCTTCTAAGGTGCTTCATTAAAATTGTAAATTTTAAGGCCTAATGCTACTCATTCTCCCCCAGGAGAGGGTAAAGGTTACTACAATGTATATTGGGAAATAACATCCCACCACCGGAAGGAGGTATCTATAATTCTTTCAGACAATCACTCATCAGCTTTTCACATGAAAAGGTGTTGGTCATTCTCTAAGAACAGTTTGCATGTAAATTTATCATAAAACACGTTTTCTGGATTAAATATTTTGTAACACTACAATTTGGTTTGGTTTGGTTTTATTTTGTTTAACGTCCTATTAACAGCTAAGTTCATTTAAGGACGGCCACCCCTGCTTGCAAGATGTATGCGTGTAGTGAATGCGTGTGTATTTTGGGAGGCTGCGATATGTTCGTGTATTGTCACCCTCTGATAGCGCGGTACTGATGCCGACTTTACAGTGCTACCTTATTGAAACATACTGCCGAAGACAGCCAACACTACAAACACTACGACACAATTATCACCTGTATTATACAACCCAGGTGACCGTCACGGTCCAAAGGCCTATTGTTATACCTAAAAACCAATAAAATGGATTAACACAAGCCTCATTTTACATATGCTATATTTAAGGATGCAGAGAAGAAAAGTTTATCAAGAAAGGAACCATTGCTTTTCCAAGATAAATATTATGTGATAAATTGATAACTCACCAAGCCTCGAGCATGAATTTAAATCTACATATATCGTACACCCACTTGCTTCGACAGCAGTAGCATAATGAAAGTAGTACACCCAACCTAGATATCTGAGTAAGAAAGCTAATTCGATAAAATGGAAGATATGTCAGTTTTAGTAGACATCAGAGTTAGATTCACTAAACGCAATTCTATGAGTCTTGGAAAGACACGATGCTTCCTTTTTTCAGTGTCAACGAAGATTTTCATGATATTTATGTCATTTTTTTTCAATTGAAAAAAAAAGAATATAGAATATGCTTTAGTCACTGAAAAGCTTTGTTTTATTTTTGTAAGACCTTAGTATTTTTAATGTTTTTCGTTTCACTCTTATATATTTTCCAAATCAGCAGCAACATCCCACCGTCTTCAAATCTGTTATAATAACTGATGTAATGTTCAGGTATTTACACATGACGCAGATACGTATATAATGCCGAAATGAACCACCCAAAGTTCACCTTCCCTGGCAATGATGTGATAATATATCATAAGAATCGCACGAACCGCCCGAATTGCTTGATAATTTTAGGAAAATACCAGAAACTTCATGAACTGTTTTTATTCTGCTTTGGATCTAACACCACGGCATTCTATCTCAGTCCGTGCTACAAGCAAACTCTCTACTCTCCTCGTGTGATACTTCTGCAAATTTCATATGCACAGTTTTATTTCTATAAGTTGTTATTTCTAATATTCATTTGTTATTACACTGGCTTATGCTTTCTCGTCAGACTTTGCGAAGTTGAAAACTAAGTTTGTCTTAATCTGTTACATACGGCCGGTATTGGAGAATGATTTACTATAATTTTTATAGGTCCCAAAAGTGTCACTCCTCGGGGTCTGTTACTGCAAGCATCGTAGGAGGTGACTGATGTAGAATTAGGGATTTGCTTTGGAGTCCTCTATTTGGGAACACAAAAGCGACCATATTCAATCTACACTTATTGCCATATTTGGGATCTTTATCTTTCTTTCTACTTCTACCTTTTATTTCCTAGCGCCTAGCTTCGCAACACATCACTTTTGGCCTTAATGTTGAACGTTGGCCCAGGTGATTGGTTTGGTTTGGTGTGATTTTATTTTGTTAAATGTCCTATTAAAAGCTAAGGTCATTTAAGGACGGCCTCCCCTGCGTACAAGGTGCGTGCGTGGTAGTGAATGCGTGTTTATTTTGGAAGGCTGCGATATGTTTGTGTATTGTCTCCTCGTGATAGCGCGGAACTGATGCCGACTTGAGAAAGGCAATGGATTCTGTCTCCAGGTCCGGAACATACCAAAGTCCTTAAAAATGGTAGTTGTTACTACATGCGTAACGTTCAGCATTTAGGGGAATGGCAACAATTGGTTCATCCGCTATCAGTATAATGGGACCGGGAGGAATGCTGTGATTAGTAGTCCCTGCTGTTAGGTCGTGAGGATATTACCTGGCGCCCCCATTGCATGATCGTAAAAAGCGACTAAATTTTGGATCTTATCTTTTCTCTTCTTTCTAAACAACTTTCTTCTTCCTAATATCTCCCTTGAAAATGCCTAACTTTAGGCCTGTTGTGAGCGTACGCCCCACTGAGAAAGACTTTGGATTCTGTTCCCTGGACGAGACAAACCAGAGTCTGTTAAAACAGGAGTGTCCGCCCCTGTGAGAAAGGCTTTGGGTTCTGTCCCCTGGCCGAGACATATCAGAGTCTGTAAAAAGGGTAGTTTCTACACCTGCTTGACACTTAACAACTTAAGAGTAGGGCGACTGGTTCGCCTGTTGTCAATGCGACCGGGTGGGTGTCTTCGGCCGTATGTTTTGATTAGGTAGCATCGACATCAGTTCCGCACTATCACAAGGAGACACGAACGTATCGCAGTCTCCCAAAACACACACGCTAACATTACACAGGAGAGGCCGTCCTTAAATGACCATAGCTGTTGATAGGACGTCAAACAATACTAAACCAAACCAAACTGTGCTGGGTGCCTTCGGCATGGTATTTCGGTGAGATAGTACTATAAAGTCGGCATCAGATCCGCGCTATCACAAGGAGGCAAGCACATCAACATAGCATGTCTCCTGCATACCCATAGGCAAGCACGACTACACTTATGAAAAGGAGGCAAGTCCTTATATTACCTTAGCTGTTAATAGGACGTCAAACAATATTAAACAAAACCATACTAAACCCAATAGTGTACAATTAATGCTTACGTATGGTCTCTGTTGTCTTGGCGAGACTCGGGGAGAGTAAAACAATGCAGCTTCCCTTATGAAACTTGCTTTTTTCACGAGCGGTATTTATAGATTAATCGCATGTAGGAACTGAATCAACTGAATTTGGCTTTCTGTATCTCAAAGCAATATTTTCAAGTTGGTGTTCCCTTCTTCGTAATTCTAGTGCTATTAAACAAAGGACTTTACGATATTTTCTTGAAAAACTTATATAAAAAAAAATGTGTTTACTCTATTATACTAGCAATTTAAGTGTATAATAACTGTTAACTGAATTGTGTTTGCTATTATGTTAAAACCAAGTGTAATTTCAATATGCAAAATAATTTGTGTTTGGTTTATTGTTAAAGCCAAACTTAACATAAATATACAAAATATATTGTGTTTCGTCTGTTTTATTGACAATGTTTAAAATTCAATCACTGAAGTACAAAATATTTTGTTTGATATAGTGTAATAGCAAATTAACATTAATATACAAAATCTATTGTGTTTCGTCTGTTTTATTGACAATGTTTAAAAATCAATCACTGAAGTACAAACTATTTTATGTTTGATATAGTGTAATAGTAAATTAACATTGATATACTACAACAGCAATAACAGCAAATGTATGAACCAATATACAAAATGACTCGTGCCTGCTCTGTTGTGATACTAATATAACTTTATAATAAAAAACTATCATTAACAAACTATATAATGTTAAAAGTACACTTTACCTTCTTGACAATTACCAGTCTGTAAAACTCCGACCACTAGAAACACGCCAAAATGATAAATAATCTTCCCCATCCGAGTAGCGCCATTCATGTTTCCTTCTGTTTGGTGCTTGTATACCTAGAAGTTGTCCTGAGTTGCTTCCATGTGTTACCGAACTGTTTAACTTCTCAGCATGCCATAGGGAAATAACACTGTCGGTTTACACTTATTAATATTGATGAGTACACTTGCCTATGGGTTGCTGTCGTATATTATGCCTGCATTCTAAATGTAGTGGTGAAACATCTATAACGGCGATGACGTTATGACTAATGGCATTTACTGACCTGGATGAATTAAGACCGCCTCCCTTGGGATTCGATAAATTCATTTTCGAATCCGTTAATTGACTATTTGAGGGATTAAGTGATAAAATAAATATATTTAGTGAGCTTTATTATTCCTTCTGGAATAGTTACATTTTATTTTCTATTTAGCTGTTTACGTTAGCAATACTATGGCCTCTGAAAACATTTCCTACTCTTGGATATCACATTAAAATTGACTTTTGTCCGCTAACTTATAGCAATAAGAAGACGTAAATCTGCATTTAAAATGGTTAACATTTAAAACTGTAACTACAAGTATCGGAATTCGAAATTATAATATGAGTAGTTTAAATAAACAAACAAACAAAAACAATTTTAAGCTCGTTAATCTAGTCGGTCGTTGAGAGCTTAAACCTCGTGAAGGTTCATCAATATTTGTTGTGTGCAACAGGGAGGAACAAAAACACATAAGTCCCGGGTTTTTTAAAAAGGAGATAACTTAATTATAACTATTATATATTTCCACGTAATTGTACGCTAATATTTCATCTTGTCTTCGACCTTGTTTATATTTAATAGCAAAAAGTATTAAATGATTTGGTTTGGTTTGGTTTTATGTGTTTTGTCGTCCTATCAACAACTAAGGTCATGCAAGGACGTGCCTCCATGTGTATTGTGACAGCTTGTATGTTTGTATTTGTGCCACATAGAGGGTACATTGATGTAATTACCTCTTTAAGATAGCGCGTATAGGATGCCGACTTTATAGTGCTACCTGCGTGTATGTCTGTGTGCCGCATAGAGGGTATATTGATGTAACTGCCTCTTTGAGAAAGCGCAGGTCTGATGCAAACTTTATAGTCCTACCGGCGTGTATATCTATATTTGTTCCGCATAGAGGTTGCATTGATGTAATTGCCACTTTGCGCGGATCTGATGCCGACTTTATAGTGCTCCCTCACTGAAATACCATGCCGAAGCACCCAGCATATCATCCAGCCCGGTCATATTGTACTAAAAACAGGAAAACCAGTTGTTGACACTATCCTAAATGCTAAACGTTAAGCAGGGAAAAACATCTACTAGTTTAAGAATTTTGGTATGTCCCGGTCTGGAGACAGTACCAATTGCCTTCTTCACCTGGGCCAAGCAATGCGCTTGGAAATAAAAGGTAAATAGATTTTGAAAGAAAGTGCTGCAACGGGTGCGGTAGATCTATTTTGGTCACTTTAGTGACCCGGCGTAGGGGGCCCGAAATCAAACCCCAAATTTGTCATTGGGTTCCCACATTAGTCGCCTCCTACGATGCATGCAGTGATTAACAGCTAGTGTATTTTTTCTAGATCCCTGACCTGCAGGGGTGACAAATATTGACGTTATATCAACTTATTAAAATTTCAACCTCAACTTTTCTGCCAAAATGATTTGGTTGTAAAGAGTAAAAAGACATCTTTTTAACATTTTCAATGCAGTGTGCTGCCGAGGGAACCTGCATATCGGTTTTTTCGCTGCTGATAGGTACTCCAATATTTATGTGTATCGTTGATGGCCTAACTTTCTTCTGTTGAATTTACAACACTCTAGTCTCGTTCAAGCAGACTCTTGTTGTCTGCGCAAGCTGCGCTGAGCAGGTCAGCTAGTCTGGTCAAACCCAGTGCTTTGGTTTTGTTACATTAACGAGGCTTACCAGAATTCTGGTAAATGATTTCATTAATTGGTCAAAGGTTCACACACCCTTCTCAACTTTTGATGTCAGAATTTAAGTGGCGCAAAATTACATTGAATATTATAATTCATGAAACAATTACCTGAACATGCATTCTTGAGGTATCCATTTTTTCACTGTTAACGTGAAAAATGATTTCATGTATTTTCATTTGATATTTTACAATAGTTCATGAAGCTAACAATGCTATTGATTCAAGTCAAGCTAGATTACATGTGTGAGAACTTGTAGGTGTTTTGAATGGTGGACAGGTAAAATTTCACTTGCTTGCACAATTTTTTCCAACCTCAGTCAGTCTTGTTTGCTTTGTACTAAGTTATGATTTATTCAGTGGAAATATATGGCATTATTCTGGAGATTTGACACATTTTCTGACATTGTTCTCGATAAAAATGAATACACGGGTTATTCAGGAATGCATGTATAGGTACGTTTTTTTATTATATTCATTATTCATTGGAATGTTTATTAGCGTTGACATAACGTCCGGAATCGAAAGTGAAAACACTGCCCACTTGTGATGGTTTTTCAAAGTACTGTGTTTGACCAGGGGTACTTTCGCGTATCCAGATGAAACGGTTCAACCGGTTTGATCGTTTATAAATGTAACAATTTCGGGTGTAAATCCTGGCGGACCCGCACATTTTTTATGCAGTCCTTGCAAGGCTTTGTCAAGGCACGCCTGAAAGCAGCATCTTATTTCTAGGTCCGACCTTATTTCATAATGGCCCTATTCCACTACGACCACGAATCCCACGAATCACCAAAAGTGGCTAAATTTTAGGATTCGGGAGGATTCGTGATATTTTGCAAATTTTCTGGTCTAATTCGTGACGCTCTACGATTCATTTACGATACATGAACGATAGAG
>JAULCA010268805.1:9766-26540 GCA_032360845.1 Crassadoma gigantea
TATTAAGTGTCTTACCTGTTGTCATTCACTGTTGTATTAAGTGATTTACCTGTTGTCCTTCACTGTTGTATTAAGTGTCTTACCTGTTGTTGTTCACTGTTGTATTAAGTGATTTAGGTGATTTACCTGTTGTCCTTCACTGTTGTATTAAGTGATTTACCTGTTGTCCTTCACTGTTGTACATGTATAATGTGATTTACCTGTAGTACTTCACTCTTGCATTGAGTGAATAACTTGTTGTCCTTCACTTTTGTATGAAGTGATTTTCCTTAAGTCTTTTTTTTTTGTACAGATATTTTGGATGAATCTAATTTATCAAATTGAGTTTATATATGATTTGTGGGACTAGTTGAACATATTGATAGTAGACTTTACCATATTGGTTTGTCTTCTAAGGAGCTTTGTTTGTTTAGGGATTTATTTTATTTCTCTACACTGTGTACCTACTGTTGTGTACATCCTATCTGTTTTGGCTAAATATTGTACTTTGGTGATGAAAAGTTTGTAATGTTGTCTTGGTAACACCAGATTAGGATGATTTAGTGTCGAGGAAGGATTAAGCATCTGTTAGGGACATGGCTGGAGCTTACAGTATCTCTGTGAATCTACACGCTTTTCACTAAGATGAAAGAAGCAATATTTGAGATTATAATAGTGCTTTTTTTCTCTGTAAACATATTCACCAATAAGAAGAAGGTTCTATTAGCCACGATCTCTTTTACACTAATTGACCAGAATCGAGAGCAAGCTTCGACTTATCTCCCAAACTGATACCGTCAATAAATAGGGCTGATTCTCTTCTGCAGTATACATGTGAGGGATGTGGCTTTGGTCCATCTCACTTTGAGATGGTCTTTGGGGTTGGAATGTTGAGAAACCTGCCAACCAAATAGGCCTGGACCTTTTATGTTCAAGTTGTACATGTGTGTGGGATTAAAGAAAAGAGCGCTTGGATTATCAAGTTCACTTTAAAGTGAAAAAATGGCCAAATGGATGTGAGATTATCAAGTATGTTGGATTAGGGAGAGCTGTATGTATGTGTTGAAAGATGGAACACAGGCGGGATATGTTTTAGATGTACAGGAGATAGAGGGCAGTTTACACCCCCAACTGGCTAACTCGAGTACACTTGTCACTCAGTGAGAAGATGTTTGGTGGGTGGTTCATTTTGTTTGGCTCATTGAGAAAGTGTTTTGGTGAGGGGTTCATTTTGTCAGGCCCATAGAGAAAGTGTTTTGGTGAGGGGTTCATTTTGTCAGGCCCATAGAGAAAGTTTTTTGGTGAGGGGTTCATTTTGTCAGGCCCATAGAGAAAGTTTTTTGGTGAGGGGTTCATTTTGTCAGGCCCATTGAGAAAGTGTTTTGGTGGGTGGTTCATTTTGTTTGGCTCATTGAGAAAGTGTTTTGGTGAGGGGTTCATTTTGTCAGGCCCATAGAGAAAGTGTTTTTGGTGAAGGGTTCATTTTGTCAGGCCCATTGAGTAAGTGTTTTGATGGGTGGTTCATTTTGTCAGACTCAAAGGTTAAGATTTGTGGTGGATGATTCACATTTTGGACCCAGTAATTAAGTGTTTTGGTGGTTGCCTCAGTCTAGAGGTTGGCCCTGATCTATTACCAAATCTTTCTTCACACAACAAGAGTAGAGAGAGAATATTAAGAAGTCTCATTCCTCTAATTGGCTTATGTAGTGCTAATGCATACGTCTCAAATTGACATAGGTAGTTGTTGATGATTAGTGGAGGGACCCCTTTGTTCCATTAGATAGTGAGATCTGTGTGTGTCAGTGGGGAGGATGTAGATAGTCATGTGAGGGAGCTACAAAACAGCTCACCAATCTGCTAACAAAGAGTTATCAAGTCCTGGATACACACTGCTTATATAAACAATATCAGTATCACTTTTTACAGTACAGACAATGTCAAAAATGTTCAGTGTTTATTTTTGAATGTTTAGTTCACAAACAAGGAAGGTTCATTAAAACTGCATGTTACATGTGTGCACCCTACTTCTGGTGCTATCAGTGAACTTTTAAGTCCTAAAGTACTTGTTGACCCTTAACCTGTGTCAGGTGACATGGGTCAGTACACTTAAGGACACAGATAACATCTTAACAAAGGTATCTCAGAAGATTGCATCTCAAACATGAGTATTGACGATATCTATTTAACATAGAGATATTTAAACTGAGTACAAAGGCAATGTATCAAACATTGAGTAAGGTTTATTAGGTGTTGTTTGGTCCAGCTGGTTTCAATTGAATTTTCTTCACAATGGACAGTGTTTCGTTTATTCTCAAATGAGACTTGTATGTATTGATACTCCAAGTAATACCTGGTTAGAAGTTAGACAGAGAGAACTGACACATATTTACTGTTACTTTAGTCTTAACACTACACAGACATAATATATGTTCTATATAAACAATTGTTTATTTTGCATTCTTATGAACAGGGGCCCTTTATAGACAGGTACCTTTTATAAATGAATCGCAAATGTCAGTAGTAGACAGGTTCTCTTCATCAATGGTCTTCCTGTATGGACAGATTTCCTTTATTGACAGGTTCTCTTTATCAGCAGATTTTCTATTAAGAAATTGTCCTTTTAAAGACAGGTGCTCTTTATCAACAGGTTCCCTAATATGACATTAGCCCATTGTTGGCAGGTATTCTCTATCAACAGGGTTGCTTACTTCTGTTATAAACAGGTGATCTCTATATATATACAAGTTTCCCATTTAGAAAAAAATGATTATTGACTGGTATTCTCCATCAACAAGTTTGCTTACTAGTGTTATAGACAGGTGTACTTTATCAACAGGTTTCCCTAATAGAAAATGTCCATTGTTGACAGATGTTCTTTATTAGTTTCTTATAAGTTCCTTTTTTAGAAAATATCTTATTTAGAAAATATCCATTATTGACAGGTATTCACCATCAACAAGGTTGCTTACAGGTGCTTTTTATCAACAGGTTTCCTTTTAATATATCTGTTCATAATTGACAGGTGTTCTTTATCAGCAGAACATTTTATTACAAAGTCTGTGTGTGCTATTGAGCCACACCTGGTGGAAACATACAGGAAGTCATTACTTTGTGACAGGTATCGGGCAACCAATTAGTCTGGGGACACCTGTTTAAATGTCAGTTTTACAGAAAGGTGACAGAGTCAAGGCCAGTTGTCAATTTATTAAGTCCACAGGTAACAATCAAAGTAAATGGACTTTGGAAGTATCAGAACGGTAGTTCAGTGTATATACTGGTGTAGTTGGGATCACCTGGTGATAGCTTCTGAAATGGTTAGCTAGTGATATATTTTATAGTCTATGTTCTACATATCTCTTTAGATTGGGTGGAAACATCAAAAGATATCTTTGAAAACAAGTTAAGATTCCTAAAATGCTTCCCTTACTGGAAAATGATATGTAATTTGCTTTTTGACTATATTTATGGTGATGAAAACACCAGTTAACTTTTGCCCTCTGTAAAAAAATGTAAGGTAGAACAATATGCTGATGTGTGTATGTACCTGCATTATATTAAGTAACAAAGCAACCCCCTCACAACTATCCCAGCAATGCATGCTTCCTACAATTTAATGCCTGCAGAATTAACCTGCCCATCAGGAGAAGCCACTAACTCGGTGTGGACAATTTGCCAGGACTGCCCATAAAACAGTACATAATCTTTTGGCTCAATATGCAAGTGTTTTACTTAAAACAAACCCCAACAGCTTTGTCTTCAAGTGCAGTCTTTGAATTAACATTTTTCTCAGCATCAGAAAGTGAGCCTCACTTTTGGTAATTAGGGGATGACTAGTGAAGAGGATAGGCTTCACATAGGTCACCTCACTAATCAAACAATATCGCCCAAATAGATATACCGCTGCTAATATAAACGAGCATGTAAATTACACAAGACAATGTTTATGCCTGTCAGATCTTGTTTGATACCCCTACATATTGGTATTCTCAGACGTAAGAATGACGAAAGTGTCATATTTTGATCAGAAGCAGGAATGAATTCCTTGTTGGTTTTTTTCTGTGGCTTAGATCTCAAATATGATTATCATGTATTGAGTCTGGTGTAGATGCTTTGAAATCCTGAACAAGAAGTCTTATCATTAAATGATTTGGATGGGTATAACATGAATTATTTAAGATAGTAATAATAATAGATCAGCTATTCATGAAATGTAATGTTAGTATGGATTTGAGTAAGTTTGTGTGTTGAGTGTGGCCCCAACTTCTGTAGACAAGAACGCTGAGTGTTTACTGTGATACCATTAAACACCTGCAGCCCTCAGTGTGAATCTCAAGACCTCTAGACCTTCACAATGGTACAAGTCAAAACGCAGCAGAGTGATTTAAAGTGCCGTTTTAAATCAGTCATTAATTGTTATTGTGAGTTCTATTTGAATTAAACATTGAATCTTTTCATCAAAGAAAAACTCAATTTGAAACTGATAAATGCATTGATTTGTGTGGGACAATGTGTTTGTATGAGTGGGACAGGAGTAGGGCTGTACTGGGTGTGTTGACAGAGGCCAGTGTGTTTGTATGTTTGCGGGTTAGTGTCAACACAACAGGTCCTTAACTCCTCATTGCCCCATTGTTGTAGGATCTTCAACAGCACTTGACCTCCATCAAATGGCGATTTGTCAGTTCATTTTATTCGGTTTTAAGATTATAATGTGACATGATTGAATTGGGACAAGTCTGAGAGTGTGTGAAGTGTCACTAAGGGTGAGAAGTAGTTAAAATGTGTAACAGGGCACCACATATAAACTACACTACGGTCACTATACCACTACCAACTACACCTGGGGGACCCAAACCAACATGGACTATCCCTACTACCAACATACCACCTGTACCATCCATCACTACAACCAACATACCACCTGTACCAATACATCACTACAACCAACATACCACCTGTACCATCCATCACTACAACCAACATACCACCTGTACCATCCATCACTACAACCAACATACCACCTGTACCATCCATCAATACAACCAACATACCACCTGTACCATCAGAGCAAAGTCACTACTACCAACTAACACTGAGGGACCCAAACCAACATGGACCATCACTACCACCAACATACCACCTGTATCATCATAGCAAAGGTTTTACTGGTCACTATACTACTAATGCACCATACATATACACCACAGCCACTTGTTTACCACACATGAATAAGCACCACCACACATGTACCACAAACTTCACCACTTGTGCACTACCACTCAAATGCCACAACTACCAAATATGCTGCAACAAACACATGTATGCTGCAATAACCACATGTATGCAGCAACCACCACCTATATGCTGCAACCACCACCTATATGCCACAACTACAACATATATATGCCACAACTACAACATATATATGCCACAACTACAACATATACATGCCACAACCACCTCTTGCATGATACAACCACCACTTGCATGATACAACCACCACTTGCATGCATGCCACAACCACAACATGCAAGCCACAAAAACCGCCACTTGTATGCCATAATAACTACATATGCCACAACCACCAGCACACATGTATTGCCACACATACATCCCTGCCATATAGATACCATCACTATTAAAAATGAACAACCATTAAATAGGCACTTCTATGCCTACATACATACATGTTTAGTATCAGTATGAAATTAATATTTTTTTAAAGATTTCATTTGATTCCTTCAATTGTGTGTTATCCATATTCTATCAAGTTATAGTTTTAATACTTGAAGATGACAATTACATTTTTTTTTCTGTTTGTTTAATGTAAACTGTAGCATACCTCTCTTGGATTAAATGTAGTGGGGGACGCGTGCGCTTGACTTAAAAGACAGATTTTTATATTGCTTTTGTATTTTGTTTGTGGAAGTCTCCAGTTAGACAGACTTATGGTGGTTTCCTTGGTCAGCCTCTATCAGTATTATTGTATTCTATAAGGACTTCATTTACTGAAAATTCAATTTACAACTCAATCAAGTATGTTCATGTCAAAATGAAAGTTATTACGCCAGACCTGGGGACAATTTTAAGTATTGTACTAAATTATTTGAAACCGCATGTGGCAGGTAATTCAACATTGCACGTCGTTAACGAGACAACATGTCGCGATTCCCTTTGATTTCAGTGCATTTCCTGTATACAGTTGATCGGGGAATATACAATATGATACATGGGTGTGAGAGTGATAACTCATCAGAAACCTATAAGTCGCGATTAAGATGAAGCTTTATTTTGTCATGTCTGTATCTATGATTTACAAGTTGTGTCATTATATCTGTTTAAACTCGGATCAACAGAAGACACGACATTTGTGATCTCCACGCAGTTGTCCTTTGACAACAATATGTTATTTAGATGTTTTCGGGAATCGTACATGTTCTATAGGGATTTTATGGGAGGTTTCTTCTGTCGCAGAGACAAGGGCTTGCTAATATTCTAATCTTAAGGGCAAGAAGTCTGCACCTTTAATTAAACGATGAAAAGTAAGATTTCAACATATTTTAAGTGAAATGAAAAAGAAAATGCTAAAATAACATGTATTATGATGGAATTATGATGAAATTGTGTGAGTTTGACAGCTGTAATTATTCCGCATCAAGCTTTGCCTACCTCAATGGTATCATTGAGTCGATTATCGGGACCTTTGATCACGGCTAAATTAGACGTGTTTAGTCAGGGGCGATCACACTGCACATGCTTCATACTCGCACCTCGTCTGGTTCAGATAATTACAAGTTTTCCTCAAGTATGTCGCTCCCAGATTAAAGACTTCCTACTAACACACAGGGTTTGTCATCAGTGGAGAATTTGTGTCACCGTAACTTTTGTCACAAAGTAATGAGTATTTTCCATGTTATATTCAAGGTTAACCCATTTCACTAGTCATGGTTTTATGACTAACGGCTGACATACTAGGTACATATTTGACAGTCAAGAAGTTGCAGGTTGCCAATTATGGTTTGGTGATAGTTATCTGGTCTTTGAACTGTTTGTCAGATGAATTCAGGAAAACGGGACAAAGTTTGCGGTTGCTTTTAAGGTAACTGAAAGTGTTATCAGACAGATAATTTACAATGTTTTATTGTTTATAATCTGGTGTCATCAATGGTCGCCTCTCGTTAAATTATCTGTGCTGTAAAGTACGTGCTGAGGGACCACTCCTTTAGACAAGGAACTGAGGTATATCAATCTGGTTTTTCCATATCGTTTCTAATAAAAGGAAAGGCGGACATATGTACAGTGTTTTCATTTCAGGTAGAGTTCAATTACAATAACTAAAGTGCGTCATATTTAATATTGAGTCAAATATTGTTGACTTTTTCTTCTTTTTCAAGTAGTAAGGTAGGATCTCTCTGGCTTTAGAATGACATAGTGTGCACGAACCCAGAACCAAGGGCTATAAAATAGTTACATAGACAAGAAGTTATATTCAATTATATCAATAGCAACTTTCCATAACATCAAATTATTTTTTATTTTACAATGAAAACTATAGGACTTAAAGGTAGCAATAGTTAAAACCACAAGTATTACTTTTGCTTTGAAAACTTTTTATCTTTGTTCCTTTCAAAATATACTCTCTCAATGATGAATCCACTTTCCCTTTTAATATTTTCCTCACTTTTATTATATGACAAATTTTGTCAAAAAAAACCCAAAACTACCTGCTGTTAAATTACCCCTCTTGCTCAAGTGCAAATAGGGCAAAACAAAACTGTCAAGATATTGTATATATATTTGTTTGCACGGCCAAAGAGAAAGTAAACAAAAGAAATGACAATAAAGTTAGTGATGACACAGTCTTTGGACATCTTCTTCCTCAACAGGTATAGCAATGGTTAAATCATGTTATAATGTGGTTTTCTATTGGCTACAGTGAACTGGTAGGTGGCACGCCATTGGTCACATGTAAGTTCATAAACCATTCTCACCACCCACCAAGCTTGTCTTGCTCCTACAATGATAAATTAGACTTAGCCTCCATTTGAGATGCTTATCTGTCCACCATTTCACCTTCCTCACAATCAAAGGACAGATAACCATCTTACCTGGGCCAGCAAAGCCTCAGAGTGAATAAAGATTTAGTGGAGTCCTGTTGAAGTACAAGGTAGGCAGTGTGACCGTGAAATGGTTAGGTGATAATTGACCAGCAGGGATGGCATTTTCTCTGTGAGTCTGGGCCTAATTGCCCAGTGACCATTTTCAGCCCAAATTAGAGGTGAGAGTGGAAAGCACCTGTCCCTCTACTCATGATTGGTCAGGGTGGCATTAACTTCTCTGTCACCTCATGACAGGTAAAGATGCCACAGTTATGTGTGGCACACGCCTGTCTGTCCCAAATGACAGCTATGTGTGGCACACACATGTCTTTCCCCAATGACAGCTATGTGTGGCACACACCTGTCTGTCCCCAATGACAGTTATGTGTGGCACACACCTGTCTGTCCCCAATGACAGTTATGTGTGGCACACACCTGTCTGTCCCCAAATACAGTTATGTGTGGCACACACATGTCTGTCCCCAATGACAGCTATGTGTGGCACACACCTGTCTGTCCCTAATGACAGTTATGTGTGGCACACACCTGTCTGTCCCAAAATAGTTATGTGTGGCACATGCCTCACAGTCTGTCCCCTAATGACAGGTATGTGTGGCACACACCAGTCTGTCCCTTAATGACAGATTAGGGTGGCACACATTTGTCTATTCCATCATCTACTTAGACAAAAATGGCCTTGTCACAAAGGTCAACGAACCAAAGGATCTTTTACTCACTGAATCTAATGTTTGATTCCATACATTTGGGCCTAGAGTAATATTGGGTTTAATGGAAACGTTTTATAAATTGGGATTATTACTCGGTTATGACAGGTGCTCGCTAAGTATAATGAACACATTCCATCATTAATTAGTTATTAATTATATAAAATTACTACTGTTATGACAAGTGCAATCTTTTTAATAAATGGATATGTCTGTTTGATTTACTAGGACAATTTACCTGCACAAAGCTGTGAGATACAATCAATCAAAGGAGCTACAATAAGACTTATTTTTTTTAGATAGAAGAAACAATTCCTTATTGAAGTGATTAGTGTTATACACAGAAATGAGAGATAGCCGACATTGAAGCCACTGATATTGAGCTGTCATTATGTGATAACTGGAACTGTTCGAAATGTTCCGTGTTACCCGACACCGTCATTAGTCAGACATCACTGCCCAGTACACTCTACTTCTACAAAATCTATCTAAAGCTTCAAGTAAAGAAATTTATCTCATCTATTCAAGATCCAAGGTCTGGAAAATACAATGCACACTTTGTATAAAATTCAGGTTTTTATGTAAGATTTATTTAAAGATGTAATCATTTTGACTAACTGTATGGACTTTAATTTAGTATTTATTTGAATGCTATCATAATTGAATTGAAACTTGGGATATTATTTTCTGGCTTCCCTAATCTGGTGTCCTCCCCAAAAACATTAGCCACTTCATATCACACACACAGAGTTTTTTTTACTAGATATGTTGTGTATTTAGACAGATAATACAACAGGTACCATATTTGGTATCAGATAACAAGCATTACAATGGGTGGTCAGGAGGCACAATATAACTCTCTCACCTTTCAGCAGCATGTCTCACAGGGGTTTGATCCCCTGATTGGATATGAAAAAAAATTTGGATCACTTGCCCGACCACATATGGGTTTTATATGGGTATTCTAGCCCCCCTCCTAGATCAAAGACCTCCTTCGCCACGCCCAAGGTCATTAGAGCAATGCAGGGACCATGCAAATGCATGGATCTGTGGACCAAAGCCATGCCAATCAGATCCCAGGAAGCTGTCCAGCCGTGGAACCAGGACTTTTGAATAGCCAGGAGGGAGAGTAAAGGCAACCTACCCCCTTACATCGATTGAACACAACCCTATGTTGCTGAAAGACAAAATAATATACCTAACCAACCAATCAAACCTATGCCACAGGCTTACAAAATTGATTCATATAAGTTGAAAGAACTTGTTTCAAAATTGAATTTTGTAAAATAAATAAATTTTTCGAAAAAACAAACTTAATTAACATGTACCAATTGTGGTGCTTTCTAATAGAAACCACTACAAGAACCAAATGCAGTGTCTGATCATTAACAACACGGGTGGTGCCACTTGTGGTTCCTGATAATAAAACCTTAGTTTCCTTCTGATCCAGATCTTGTTACCACCAGTAACCCATGATGTGCCAAAGACACGGATAACATCTTGAGTTCAACCTGTGGTTGAAAGTTACTGTTAACATACAGAAAGAAATCATGTGAAACACTATTTCTGCGAGAAGATACAGCTACTAACAGCAGTATCAGATAATATAGGAAACAAAGCTTGGCTTGGTAGGAAGAAACAAATGCCAGGACAAGTAACGATGCAGTCCTAGTTAACAACAACTGTTGGTTTATGGTATAAGGATATTTAATATACATATACTTGGCGGGAAGCTCTCGGTGCCATAAAGAGCATTTGCGAAATACCTCGAGAAGATGATGAAATTATTTACTGTCTGTAAGGGAGTAAACTATCTACCTGAAGATTGACATAGCGGACATTTTTCCTGGTGTAGCTGCACCACAGATGTTTGTGTAGCATATCTGGGAGCTCATTGCAAGGTGGTTTACCAGTTATCATGTTTCAAGGCTCATGCCCCCCACCCAAGACCACAGTTCAAAGGCAGGTTCAAACACCAGGCATCATCATAATTCTCATGTTATTTCACATATTTCTTTGTGGGTATGTGATCAGGGGTCCGGTTTGTGGTTCCCAGTGGAGGCCAAGCATGGTTACATGTTTGTGAGCAATATGTGCAGCATTCCCTGACTTCCCTGTCGGAGGGTATTTACATATGTGTTGAAATCATGCCAATATCGCATTTAGAATTAACAATAACAGGTGTACAATTTGGATTTGAAACCATTTCTCGATTCTAAAATAGTGCATGGCTTTTATTTTTGTCTGTTGCTTCAAATCAGATGTAAAAGAAAACGTTTTGATTATATGCAGTGTTTGCTTTTCTGTTCAGTAATCTGCTGATTTGCAACAACATACTGATACATAACTCAGACATGTTACTCAGCATCTAATTAATGGAAGTTATGGAATGGTGAATGCCATATTGGAGGGAAGGGGGGTATGAATTTTCTAGAAAGTCAGTGTTAAGACCAGATATACTGACACTATCTATCTATCCCCAAAACTGGTCTATTGTCCTATCATTGTCTCATTATTGGCCAAGTTCCTTATTCCCTCGACTATTGAGAGTTTCTCAATTTGTATTTGCTAACTACCTCCTGCTAAGAAAAAGTATTATTGCCCATTATAAAGGTAAATTATGTTACTTTGTAATGAACATCATACCCTCCAAGAATTTAATATCATAAATAAAATAAATATTAAAACCTACAAAAAGAAAGAGGAGGAAATATTGAGTTTTATTTTTATATGAAAGACTTACCAGGGATATAATCTAAATCTATTGTTGTTCCCATTATAAGCTAGACTTAATTAATACAAGACTAGCTCTCATGTTCCATGTCGTTTCTTACCACCTTGATTTCGGTTTAATAGAATGACGAAGAACATACAAAACATGACACGTTTCTTTTAGTGCTTGGATTATGTGATGATAGAAAAAAGAGAATGCTGTACAGAATTATAAAATCACCCTAGGTCACATATTATAATTAACTTTAAATATCCAGTAATTTTTTCAAAAATGCCTTCTCAATGTAAGTAGATTCAATACCTTTTTAATTACTTACCCATTCATCTCATTTTGTCTTTGCTGTAATGCCCAGGATAGATAAAGACACTGAATACAATCACATACAATGATATAAGTTTGCCAATACATTAACTAAAACTTTGTGTATTGATTCTCAAGTACTTAAAAGACCAGCAGTATGTGAATGAATCAATTCAAAAAGCTCTCATTCATGATTTAAGATGTTAGGATTTCTGTACTTTGGATTGTGTGTCAAATAAGCTATTTTTTATTTGTATATCTACTGTATAACCATGCTTTGAAACGTTTCTAGTATTTAACTTTATGGTAAGTGCTTAGAGTATTTAAATTCACATTTTTGTTGCCATTTTATATGTCAATATTTGACAAGTTTGCTTTATGATGTAAGGGCTTACCTTGCGAGATGGCTGCACTATCACCAAACCACTTCCATAGCCTTATTGTCATTTCCTAAACAACCTTCAGATTGATATTTTTATGATGTTATCATTTTTAAGTTGAGCAAAATACATTTAATTTTCATGATACAAAATGAAAATTTGAAACCTTCATATGTCAATTTTTCAAACTGAACTGACAGGAAAGGCATTGATAGAGTCAATAATGATGGGCTATGTGTTTGGCATCTGAGTTACCTGAGGAATGCAATAGACAAAGTTGTCACAGGGCAGACCTTTATGTGAATAATTCGTAGAAAACGACATTGACCGGATGTGAAACACAGCAACACCAGTCCTCCAAATCATACACTTGTGGTCCTCCTCTCAATGTGATAGCAAATAATAACCTTGATGTAAGTTAAATGATAACCTGTGCTCTTAACAGCATATCCTGTAAAAAAAACTGGCAGATAAGTGAAATTCCTTCATTTTTTCTGCTGCTATTTTAGCATTTTTTCATTGGCTAGTGTTCATGTTGCATAGTAATAGAAATGACTAGTTGTTTATGATAGCAACATTTGTATTTTGATACGATGCAGACAGCATAATAGAAACTACATGTATTAGGTTTATCTGATTTGATGAGACTTAAACAATGAAGGGGTGTTTATATAAAAAGGAGAAATTGCTGGGTGTTATGCTTTTAAGAGACATTGAAAACAAAGAAGGCAGAATTAGATGTTTTATGTTTTGATGAGGCTTTGACAGCAAATGAGATCGAATTGGATGTTTCATGTTCTGATGAGAGGTAGACAACAAAAAGACTGGGTGTCAACCCTTTCACCTCAAGGTAACTTAAGTAGACTCTACCATACATCTATCTGGATGGGACTATTGTGGTATAATACTTACGTTTTGATCAGAGGCAAGTGAAATGAAAAGTAGTTTATACTTTGATATAAGGTAGGCAATAAGTGAGATACGATTGAGATTTAGACAATTAAAGACAATGACTAGGACTGGGTGTCAATAGTATACAATTAGGTTATGATAAGAGATAGCTCAGTATATAATATTATGATGAGACTTTGAGAACGAAGGAAATTCAATTTGATGTTTTATGTTTCGGTGAAAGGTAGACAGCAAAGCAGATACGATGTGGTACAACACGAGCAAACGACTTGTTGGCAGTAGTATAATATTTACGTTTTGATAAGAGATAAGTTAAATGACGAAGTATTTAATGCTTTGATGATACTTTGACAACAAAAGAGAAACGATGAGTTGTTTAATGTTTAGATGAGACATTGACAACAAAGACGAGATGACTGGGTGTTTATAGAGGACATATTTATGTTTCAATGAAACATAGAATGTGACATAGATGGGATGACTGTTAATGTGAAGGGAAGGACCAGACACTGCTGGGAGACATGAGTGTAGGTGTTGTTGTTATGAATGAGACAGAAGTTGCATTCACAGCTGGGGATGTCGTCCCGTCGGTCTGTAACAAATGGCCGTTCCTGTTTCTTCTGACTGGTCGGACGACCTGTGGTTTGGCTAAGTGATCTGTGGTCCTTGTGTGGGTCCATCTCGTCATTGATACCAGTCCTAGTGGAGACGCTGGGTTAACGACAGGGAATGGACTACTTAGTGTAATGTCAGGTTGTGGTCGGGTTGCTAAGATCCTTGTGGATTACCTTTACTCGTTGATGCCTTTGTCAAGGTTTTGAGGAAGTCGTGGAAATTAACTATAACGGAACTGTATTATATTGTAGGAAACGTAGGCAGGTATAGTTTCTAGATAAAATAGCATGGACATACCAAACAAAGGCTTCCGAAATTTATATATAATGATAAAAACAAAGACACTAGCTTTGTGTCTTTGCTTTTATTTTGGTGTTTCCTGGGTAAATCTCTTTTATATTTCTGATCGACTTTGCGTTATTTTACCCGTTGCCGTCGCTGTGGCATGGTTTTGTTTTGGGGGTTTTTTTTGGTTTTTTTTTTGTGGGAGGGGGGTGGCTGCATATGCGGAAAAATATGTTTGCATATCGATACGTAAATCATTACGTCAAGTATGCCACCAGACAAACTTTTCCTGGTCCTGTATGTTTGGAAAGGCTTCAAGCTATAAAGAAAGAGAGGATTTGAAATTTTAACTGTTGATAAATATAGGTGCGTATATATGGTTCTTGTGACTCTACCGGAAGAAAAAACACTAACACAATCTTGTCTTTGTCTTTATTTTTTAGATACAACGTCATGTTGAGTTGCTGGAATGAGCTTCCGAAAGCGAGACCGAGTTTCACAGACCTCAAGTCCACATTAGATGGCATGCTGGAAAACGAGTGTGGGGTAGACTACCTGAGTATGGATATTGACAGTAGCCAGTATTACTACACCGTGACATGTGGACAGGACGAATCAGCGGTACGTTACGAACATGTCGACACGATCGACGGAGACACAGTTGAGGCACATGGCGTCAATGATTTACAATGTGAACATGTCATAAATCAAAATACCCCGGAAACATTGCATAACGCTCGAGAATTAAATGACAGTGATAGCTCAGAGGAGGAAACAACAGGAGATCATGAAATAGTTGTTCATAAAGTTCAAATAGAGCGCAAGCCACGTTACCTAGAGCACCACGATTCTTGTCTGTGTTCGTCCTTAGCGCCAGTACAATACGTTGACAGAAATCGGTTAAGAGAACACAGGGACTCAGGTTTTGATACAAGTAGCTATTCCGGTTCATCACCAAACGGTAGCCCAAGGACATTGTCTTCTAGGGGAAGCCACAAAGAGTCGATTGGTATGGAAGACGAAGTCTTCATCCAGGAATGTAGTACATTTGAGGATATGGAACGTGATTCTGATTCTTTGAAAAACCGGAAATTAACTGCCGATCGGTTGACAAGCAGTTGTCCAACTTGCAACACATGTCTTTTACCGTTAAAAGAAGAGTTTCACTTCTGCGAAAACTACAAGATTTCTGATTCTACTGACTGTTTACACGACGAAACAGGGGCACTAAGTTGTGGTCATTTCAGTTTAAAGTTTAGACTTAATGTGAGCGAGCAGAGTGATTGGTGTGATAACGCTGCTTCTGTTTGTAGTTCCAGTATGGACACGCTGATGTCCTGGGATGAGGACACTCTAAATACTTATTTGTAATCGTCTTAATTCAGAACAAGGTCGTGGTTCGACGTTTGACTTTGTCATCTGTCAGTGAAATAAAATGGCATACAACTCATTGTTGTTTTCATGTTTCGAAACGAGAATGAATGCTGAATATAACTTTAAACTTATTTTGCGATCAAATTGATGAATAAAATATTACACATAGGACATTTCTACAAGGCATGAGAAGATGATAATGGCACGCTTGTTCGATATCTCGTCCACAGTCAGAACCAATAAGACACATTATTTCTACTCGACATAATTATGTTCTACACTAGGACAGAACTTACAACCATAGTATGCTATTTATCGTATATTTATTTGAGGGGAAAATTAAAAATCATGTTCAATTTGGCTCAAATTGTTTTATGTCATCCTAGCAATGAAAACATTGCACGTGAATGTCTTCGACCAGGGGGCTTCAGCAACATCAGTTCCCATATTTTCAGTATTTGATATAATCTGTTAGATAATTGGAATGATAAACTGGAAACTTGGTTTATAATTTTTTATTATTTATAAAAAAAAATCGTTTCAATGAAATGAAAGTAGATGTCATGCCAAATTGAACATGATCTTTTCCCCTTTAATTAAAGTGCTTGATTAGTTGATGGAATTTCTTTTGGCGAAACGATATGGTATGTTGATGGGCCCCTGCGCATGCATTTCAGGATCATAATTATCATAGTAGAACAGGGTAATGTTGACATGATTAATATGATCTTTAAAATATACCGGTCATGCTTTATTTTCCAGCTCAGCACAAATTTGTCTTGAAAATCTAATAACAAAACTATGAGGATCAGGTATGGAGTAAAATTATAAAACATTTTTCATGAGGTTTTCATTGGTATTGCAATACTATTTATTTACATGAGACTCAATATTAATTACTAATTGTACTAAAAATGGCATATTTAACAACAGTGATAAATTGCCCCTTTCCTACCTACCTGCCAACATACATATATGTACCTAACCCTCAACCCACTCCTTCTTGTCCAGGTACAGTATGTAGGTTACAGGCTATCTGAAACATAGTAAACAAGTAATTAATATTGGTAGACACTGAAAGCGTATTGCTAAAAACGGGGATGTGATAACAGATGGTAAGTTATAAAGTTGTTTTGTGGTAAACAGAATCCATCTATAAGGAAATTCATAAAACTTAAGATATGGTTTGTAGTACGAAGTCTGACATGTTAAATCCTTAACAATAAAATTACCAAAACATTACCGAGGTGTCAATACTTCTAGGCAAAATATGAACAAAAGAAAAGATTCACTCGACGGTCCGGAAGGATAAGCGTCTTCTGCTTTATCGAAATGAAATTCAATCGAAAAGCGAAAATCAAAGCGAAAACCGGA
>JAULCA010268806.1:0-10482 GCA_032360845.1 Crassadoma gigantea
TTTGAGAATTTCAATTTTATGCATCTACGAAAAGCGAACAAAAGAATCATTTGAATTATTTATGGAAGCTTTTGTTATGATAAGGTTTGTGTATATATCTAAAATGAAAATTGAAATCAAAAGAGAAGCCATTTTGCAACTCCTCCTTTTGTAAAAATTTTACATATTTTTCTGATTAAAAGTATTACTTCGCTTTCTTCATGTATACCAACATATCTAGTATCAAAATAACTGATTTTATACACTTTACACTATCGTAATTAATTTTCAAAATAACATTCGCCCGTGACATGTATCTGTCATTTTGTTAGGATACCTTCGTCACTCAACGTTGTGTTATACAAAGAAGTCCACTACAGTTTTCAGTTGTATCTACCGATTCTTATGTATGCAGTTATTTATGATTTGTATCACATATCGCAAAAGAACAAAAAAAATCAAAGTGGGGGTCAAATGTTGACCCAGTCAGTGGTTTAAAATCCTCAAATTCTACTTAAGAAGAAAGGTTTTAAAACATTATAACTATGTTTCTTTATTTGGCCCCGCCCCACATCTTCTCGTTTATACTAAATCAAAGTCTTATATACAAAGCTTGGTTAAAACCCCTCCATTTGCACAGAAGGCCAAACAAAAAGATAACCTATATTCCCTCTAATTGGCCCGGCCCATACATACCTTACATTTGGTCAAGTGTTTTAGGGAATGGATTCTTTCCTCAGGCCGGAAGATCCTCAAGTTCTAAAAAAGAAATTGTAGTTCGGGATTCCTCCTTACATTAAGTTTGGTTTGGGTTTACTTTGTGTAACGTCCTATTAACAGCTAAGGACATTCAAGGACGGCCTCTCCTGTATGCAAGATGCATGCATGTAATGTATGCGTGTATGTTTTGGGAGGCTGCGATATGTTCGTGTTTTGTCTCCTTGTGATATCGCGAAACTGATGCCGACTTAAAAGTGATACCTCACTGGAACATACTGCCGAAGACACCAATCAGTACATCCCACTCGGTCACATTATACTTACAACGGGCAAACCAGTCATCCCACTTCGTAATTACTGAGCGTTAAGCAGGAGTTGAAACTATCATTTTACAGACTTTGGTATGTCTCGGCCAAGGGACAGAACCCAAAGCCTTCCTCACAGGGGCGAACGATCAACCTATTGCCAAAAGTTTGGCATTGTCAAGGGAGACATTAGGAAGAAGAAAATTGTTTAGAAATAAGAGAAAAGATGATATCCCAAATTTATTTGCCTCTTACGATCATGCAATTTTGGGCATCAGGTACAATTCTTACGCCCTACCTGCAGGGACTTGATTCACAAGGCAACAACTTATTTCAAGCTTTGCCGGAACTTGGGTGCAACTGTTCTGGAATTTGAAAAAGTAAACTTGAGGTATGTACACTCATTCAAATAGTAATTTGTCCAAATGGGCATTGGCAGTAGTAATCTTTTATTGGATTTCTATCATTTGGTGTTATGCTGTAATAAATCCAAACATTATTTTTAGTCTGGCTCTTATGTCTAGAACGTAAAATATTTTTCCCATAAAGTCTTTTCTGTAAATGAAGGCATTTTAACCAAATCTGATGTAGATCATCCTTGGGCACAAGGGACTCAACATATTATGAATGGAAGGTATAGCCCCCTAGGTGTAGAAAGACGAGCCAAAAAGGGCAAGTTTATGTCAAAATTTCTCTTTGGAAAGAAGCTGGAAGATTTTCACCAAATTTTATTTTGAATATCTTCTGACAGAGGGAACTCAAATCTATATTATTTATAAATGGAGAGTGTTGCCCCCTTTTGGGGGAGATGATCGGATCTAAAAGGGGATATTTCTTTTGGAACCATCATTTTATGCAGGCAACAAAATGAATCTTTGATTTACCAGCCAACAGGATTGCAAGGTGTTCGGAAACACATTACGTTAACAGCATTAATATGAAAAAAATGGCTGCGTCTGAAAAAAAAAACTTTGAAAGACCGAAATGGCGCGTGATGTTCGAGGAAATGCAGATCATGTCCGCGGTAGTGGAAGACATGTTGCGTGCAAACAGGTTGTTTCTATACAACTTGTTTTCATCCTTCAAACGCCACTTAAAGATTTCGATACATCAACTAGAAACCTGTTTTCGATAAAAAAAAATTTTGCTGATGTCGAGTTTCAAACATCGAGAGCTTTCTTCCATCTTCGTAATACTTATCATTGAAGGTGACATTTTTACCAACATTTGATCTTCACCCCTAAAATGAGTAAAATTACTTTAGGAAAAACAAAACCTGTATAAATCCAGTGTCCCTGTGTATCAATTCCACGCTATCACAAGGATACAAACACGAATATATCGCAGCCTTCCAAAAACCACACACTTGCACTACACGTATGCATCTTTCACACAGGAGAGACTGTCCTTAAATGGCCATAGCTGTTGATAGAATGTTAAACATAATTAAACAAAACGTACCCTGTGCACAGTACATGTACCACCCCTGCAGGTTTAGGGGAAGAATATAACTAATGTGTATCGCATTCATTTTGTAAGAAGTAAATGATCTTGGCTCCCCTGCAAAATAGGGGAGGGGAATATTCAGTGTCATCTGCTCAGGTAATATTAAAGCATTTAAAATTGATCAGTTGCCCCAATGCAACTATTGGATGTGTTTGAGACATATATTTAGTTTGAAACTCAGCGTCATTTTTATACAAAAACTTTTTTCTATAAGGTGTAAAGTGTCAAGTAATACGTTGCAAGACAGCTCTCTGGCATAGAAATAGAGACCATACCTCACGCGATAACGCTATCAAGCCCAATGGCGATAAATTTATTTTATCACGAAAACTATAGAAAGTGACAATAATTTCGTCGATTAGGAACTCTTTCGTGGTCTTAAACGTAATCATACCGGTTCTTCCATGTCATATTCGTAATGTTCTGCAGCAGACAGTTTATCAGAACAACCATTATTTCTGACATAATATCCTCATGTCACATCACCAATTAATTTTTTTTTCATGCGAAGAATGCGGAGAAACATTTTGCAACACTGAAAGGTTTGGCAACGATTAAGACACGTAGAAAAAATCCATTGTCAGTATGTTTCCTGCACAAAAAAAACATATTTTCATTACAAGTTGATATATACGTTATGTGCACTATACTTGAAACTTCATGGTATTTCTAAACATTTAGAATTTGTATTTAAAAACATAAATAATCCGGTTTAAATGCATCCATTGCAATCAAAGACACATTTTCTCAAGTTTTGCGTCTCTGCAAAATACGAATAAAGAAGGAAATATGTACACTTACGGAGATTAAGAAATTAGGTTTGGTTTTATATTGTTTAACGTCCGAGGAACAAACTAAGGTCATTCGAAAATTGTAATTGTTTTTACTGTATATCCGACTGCACATATCTCAAGAAACGACGACGATCGGCCTTACAGAACAAAAAAAATATATTTTGTCTGCTGTTAAGGAGATACTGAAAAATACAAATTATTCTTTCTCCTTTGTAATACTCCATTTCCTATCCTACTTATTTATTTTACGACATTGGTTTCCTAAGCACCCGTCGTCGTATAACAAGGCAGTTGCGAGGAGGTTAAAATCTAAAAAAAAAAGTAAAACCATTCCCATCTTCAGATTTTGAGGCTGGAGACTAGATATGCAACAAAAGAAGAAACAGGAAATATGCATTTTATACAACACAAGCGTGCAACAAATCAATAAAGACGTTTGTATGTGAAAATAGCTCACTTAAGTGTATCATTTGCTGTGATTTGATCGGCCCATCTCTGTAAAACGGTCGATTAAGTCTGCATCCTTCCTTCATTATGTCATATTACGACCATTCAAACAACACGTGCATTTATTTCCTTTTCTGCAATCAAAAGTAAGAAAACGATGCGGGTTATTCACGCAAATGATCAAATTTGAACGACAATATTGTTATTTTTTAATATTGCCAATGCTTAACGGCCCAACAACACAGGATAGGTCACTATGGCCAACAAATGGTCGACAAAAACAAATTCTGAATCAAATTTACAGGTGTGAAAAAGGAGAAAAGAACAAAGATAAAGAGCAAGGACAGGAACAAAATCTATATTTTAGACATGGGATATATGCGACTCTGCGGATTCACCATGGCCCGACCATTCAAGAGGAATGCAAAAAGGGCTGGCCCGAAGGCGGACAGCTATATACCAAAACCCCCAGGAAGTAATGCACAACGCATTTGCGTTCCGGCCAAAGGACGGTGCTGCTTGATCTGACCTATACTTTTCAACCTGTCCTGCCAGCATAGCTATCCAGATCATCCAGATCATCCCCCTACCACGAACAGGTGCAGCGACTAGACAATATGATTTGTTTAACGTGTTTTAAAATTTTTGTTGTTTTCGTTGATTGAAACCGTCGAAACAAGTACCTGTCTTGCTCATTTTATTTTCCTCTAAAGAACACATTGACGCATATATGTAGTACACATGTGGAGTCACGTTTTAAATGAATTTAACTGTTAATAGGATGTTGAACAATCCAAAACCAAACTAACCATATTTTTGTTGACCCTTAAGACCGTAAATAAATATAATCAACAAGACTAAGGTGGAAGACTGGTAACGGTTTTTTTTTTTTAAAGTAGTCTTACTGAAATGTTATCAGCTGATCTAAACATTTCACATTGGCACATTTTTCTGACTACACGGCTACCTTAGGTTCCCAGGGAGGCACTTCCAGAAGGTTAGAGTGAAAGAAAAACGAAGAGATATCCAGACATGCATTGGTGGGTCACAGCACTTTTCAAGCAAACTTATTGTAAGTTCGTATTCGTAAATTCATACAAGTAATTGTGACAGAATTATAAAAGTAAACAGTAGACTTGTTAACGAAATTAATTGATTTTCAATTCACTCAAGAAAGTTCAATGCAGCACTTCTTAAACGCATTGTTCATCATATCCAACTATACACACCTGTTAAATGCGGGTCCACTTGATATATGGGCACAAGAGCCCCGATATGAATTCTCTAGCTACGACAATAGTGATATACCAGGACAAAATAATGGTTGGCGCTTTGTTGGGATGTGGAGAAGACAAGAATAACACTGTTATCTCCGTAAACACCATTACGCACAGAATTCAATAGCGAATATAACTTATCCGTTTCCCTTGGGCTTGAGGGAAATTGCTGATGTTCGTTTTGAGTATGTATTGGTGCCAAATTTTGTTTTGTGACAGTTTGTATGTGTTGGAACGATCAAAAGAAATGTAGAAACCCATTACATCTGCGATTTAGGTGATATGGATATATGACGACGATCGATCCTATAAAGATTTAGAGAAAGGGCATGTAGGTATATCAATTTAAAAAGGATGCTTATGAACTTCGCGATAACATGCATTATCTGCAGTAAAAGTGAAACATACGAATTCCCGATTGGCATCCTCTTATTCGCCTAAAACTCTAAATGTATTAACACAATTGTGCATGTTCAGAGTAAAAAAGAACAACTGTATCGCACTGCATCATCGCAAGAAGGGTCCCTTTAGGCTCGGAATGGTTTCGACCTTGTTTTGGTTAGGTGTCATTGGTGAAACCAAGAAAAAATCTGCTGCATCTTGTCGTACGTTTATCGTAAATGGTGACAAATATTGAACCCTTGGCGAAAAGGAAGTCTTAAGATTACGAATTTGTTTTCGAGTTTTAAAGTCATCGTAAGAGGACGTGCCGGTGACAGGTTATGCTGGTTTATTTTCCGCCTTTTGAAAGCGCAGATCTGAAGCCGACGTAATAGTGCATTCTCACGCACGCAGCACAGCATTTCATCCGATGACGTTATAACAAACAAGGTAAAGTATTGCAAGGCAATCCATAGTCCTTCACCGATAATAATTTCTATATTTAACAAATAGTAAACTTATGCCAGGAAGCAGTGAGGTCATAGATGTCCTCGTACACCAAATCAGGATACTCTAGGTAAAAACGTAAAGCAGAAATTCCCCGGACAATCATTTTCAAAGTTAAAGGTCAAAAGTCAAGACATAGGTCACAGTGACCACATTCCTTGCACTCTGCACTCCACTATCTCAAGATGCACATGTACATCAAATATTGTGAAATAGTATAGAAGATTTGTTCCGGAAGAACTTCTCGCACGGATTGCAAACCTACAGTCACCCCGACTCCCTTTTAACAGGAAGCACTTAACAGGGTTTGCCCGTTGTCGGTATAATGTGACCGGGTGGGATGTCCTGCTGGCTGTCTTCGGCATTATGTTTCAGTTAGGTAGCACTATGAAGTCGGCATCAGTTTCGCGCTATTACAACCTTAGCTGTTAATAGGACGTTGAACAAAACCAAACCAAACCAAACCAAACTAATCCCCTGAATTTTTACCCCAGCACTGAAGTTCAGCAAAAACATCTGAAAAAAAACCGTGCACTGATAAAATTAATTTCTAAACAAATATTTTCCTTGGATACATTGAAGTTTACTACATGTTTCGTTATAACTTCAACAAACTATGCATAATCAACACATGGGGGCATGACATGAAATGACCTTAGTTGTTGATACGACGTGTACTCGTTAAATCAAAACAAATCATTTCTTCATTTTGCTCATGTGAAGCAATTCTTTTAGTTTGGTGCTGGAACGATCACGTGAATACCACGCGAATACAACAAAACAAACGTAAGAACCATACATGATTTCACTCCTGATCGAAATTGACCAAAATGAAAACGTTTTGTACCAAAATATGACGAGAATTCAACAGTTAGATCAAAGTACATAATTAACCGCAATTATGGCCCTTAAGAAATATTCTGTTTCACGAACTATGGTTGAAAACTGATGCATTAAATCTCGCGTTTGGTTTGATGTACGTTAGCATTAATTATACTTTTTGTGAATATTTATATCACACAGCTTCAAGTTCTCACTATGCTAAATGAAAATACATATTACTGCATATAGCCCCATTGAGCTTTTATTAGCAGTTAATGACTCTAAGTGTGGTCGCTGTCATTTTCACAACCGTTATTATTCCATAAAATGACGAATGTTATGTCGAAAAAATGTCGAAAAGGGGCTTTGTGCTTGTATTCAGTTCGCGCGAAAACACTTAAAAATTTGAAGAAGCATCGCAGTTTAAGAAATATCGATTTAATACTTCAAAGATAATGGTATGTTTAATGCTATGCGTAGGACTTGATTGCATAGCAACGGCATTAATTTACAATAAATATATATCTTGAATGATATCTTTAAGAGTCACTCAAAAAGAAATAAAAGCAGTCTTCACCGTCACCGACAGTGATAAGACATCTTCTATTTAATTCTATTACAGTAATTACACACAAAATCTTCAAGTTTTTTTTGTGTCATATTGTCGAGGTATAGGACATAATTTTTTTCAATTTTGATAATCATATTTCTTTCTAGAGAAAGGATACAATAAGAATTATCATATTTAACTCAAATAGGTAGTGAACATAACGTTTTGATAATGTATTCATTTTTAAATATGAATTATACGTACTGTTTAAGTATGGATTGAATGGCGTTCTTCCAATTCTCATGCAGGTATGAACGCAAATCGGTTACATCCATACTGCATGAAGCCTGAAAATGTAAATATAATTATATTTGTTGAGCCTATTAAGAGGAGGACGGGATGTTCAGCACTCTGCACACAATCGTGAATTACACCCAGGGAGGTACGTCTTTGAATGGCATTGGCTATTAATAGGTCGCTTAGCCCAAAAATTAATCTTGCTTGTAAAAAGCATTTTCATTGGTTTACAAATTTATGTTATCAGCCCATAACGTAAAATAAAGGATGTCGCCTACACAGCGGTGTAATAATTTCTAAGAGAAAAGAGTCTACCAATTAAAGTGTATTTCCACAGGGATTATGTATAGTAGATTAAATTAAAAGGATTAACTTGAATATATTTCTAATGTTATGGTGTTATAACACAAAAAACGGAGTGTACTCTCATCACAAACCGCTTCGCGATATATTTAGAGTACACTCCATTTTTGTGTTATATCTCCACGAATGAAAAATATATTAAAGTTAATTCTTAAGTAACTTGACTGCAGTCCGCAAAGTCTGATTCATTTTCGCTATTTTATCGATCTTTAATGATGCGAAAATTCTAGTTCGGTTTTGATTTCTTTCTGTTCGACAATCTATAACCAGCTCGGCTCATTTAAAGAGGTGCCTTCATGAGTGTAATGAATGTCTGCTGCCGGCGTTTATTAATATTTCAGCCTCTATGTGGAACCGCAGATCTGATGCCGATTTTATAGTATTAAATCAACTTGAAGTACCATAACGAAGGCATTGTATTTTATCCTGTCTCATTACCCTGAAAACTGGCTTAACCAGTTGCGATTACCTTTCATGTCCAATGTTAAGCATCTAATTACAACTACCTCTTTAGAGGATATAGATCTGTTCTCATCAAAAATTACTCATTTACTTGTTACAAATTACACACCACTTTCTTGAAGAACGACAAATGTTTTTGAGAAGTCAGCAAGGTTTAAAATTATAAAATTTCTAGTCAAACTTTTGTTTCCGAGCGAATTCCTAGCAAAACAACACTGTTGCTCTTTGTTGAAAGTTAACCAAGGTGAAGAAAGCAATGGGTTCCGAAGTACTTAGAAAGGTTGTTGTTGTTCTCTGCTTAAATGACAAACACTTTTTATTTTTGTTAATTAGTTATGAATATGAACCATTTGCCATTAAACTTACGAAGTATCAACCAAGACATATTAAATTCTTCTTTTGGTACACTGTAAAATTATTTTGATTAAAGTACATATACGCATATAGAATCAAACTAGAAAGGTCAAATTAACTACATATACCACACTGATAATGTTAGACAATCTATGGGAAATTCCGATTTAATAAAAATTTTCCTTCAAACTTGAGCAACCTATTATAGTTTTAATTAAACCATTTATAAAATGTGCTGGAAAGGATCACTTTTATGATAATTTGAAATTTATTACAAAATCATTAAGTTTTTATGCGTCCTGTTGAAATCTCGTGCATAGATTCAATTACTTGTCAAATAGTTTGTATTAAAGCAATACCGAGACAAACAAAATAAAGACCTGCTATATCTAACAAAAAGCTATCGTAAGAGGCGAGATTTATGTGCTTTAAGCATCAGTGTTGAAGTCGATATGTTGGTGTATTTGCCCCTTTGCGATAGAACGGAACCGATGCCTACTTCCAGAGTGCTCACTCAAAAGCTGAACGCGTAGTAGCGAATGATATAACTACCTTTTTTTAAGAGTTTGGTATGCAGCATGCCGTTAAATTTATACTTTCAAAAGGAGCTTGGTCCTTTTCTGTATTTATGTTGAGATTTTGTTTTTCTATTATCAATTTATGTCGTTTAAGGGCGTACCTCCATTTGGGTAATGTATGTAACAAAGTATTTTGACGCAACACCGAAACTTATCAATGTCCTTTAAAATGGTAGTCACTCCCTTTTAAACGTTCCTAATTTAAACCATGCAGGTCGATGGATTTTACAGTTACAAACTACATGTGTACTACGAGTGTGGAAACCCCCTGCTATTTTTGGGAGCTGTTTTTGTACCTACTTAGGGACAATTAAGCGATCATAATACATGTACATCTGCATCTCCAATCTTGGTGGACATTCGGGATATTTTCATTTTCTCCATTTTTCATACAAACCTTTTTGTTTTGTAGCGCCTCTCTTGATAATATCCACTGAGTAGGAAAGAACATTGGTGGTTATTTACATATCCTTGACCTAATGTGCCAACACACCATGCCTCAAGCAAACATATACACAAAACACATTCACGCATAGAGACACGTCCTTTAATTACTTTGCTTTTGAAAAGACATTAACCCTGTGCAACAGAGATAACTAAGTACTGGCTGGCAGAGGAGTATATTCATCAATTCTAAATTTTACGGGTTCCGTCATAAATCACTTTTTACGAATCCTTTCTAAACTACTAGCCTGCAAAGTGTTGTGTTTGCTTAAATATTGTTAAACGTTCTACCAACAGCGAAGGCAATTTAAGGACGTGCATCCATGTGTGAAGTGTATGCGTGCTTGTGTGTTTGGTTGTGCAGTAGGCAGGGTATGTTGGTGTATTTGACTCCTTTTGTTAGTGCGGATCTGACGCCGATTTTAAAGTGAAATACTGCATTCCGTCCGATCGCATTATAGGGACAACGGATGAACCAGTTTCTGCCATTAGGGGGATTACAATTACCATTTTTAGGGTATTTGGTATGTCCCGGCTTTAGAACAAAACCGGTTGCCATCCTCACATGTTCAAACGTTCAACATTAATGGTGTTATAAAAGTTAATTCATTCAACAGTTAACGGAATCTACTAGTTTATAATTCTGCAAAAAGTGAAAAATAGTATATTTAGGTTTCGTTTTATTGGATTAATTAT
>JAULCA010268917.1:1737-13210 GCA_032360845.1 Crassadoma gigantea
ATTCCGAGATGGATGTTTTATTCGAAATCCACACACTCAATCATTACAAAAAGTAATATAAAATATAATTTCCGATGCAATTGTCCTATCGCATATTAAATAAGCATTGGTTGATTTATTGTGAAATTATCACAGAAGCAAAATGTATTATTGATGTTCAGCAGATGACACTAATGTACTGATATACATATATGCTAATGTGGCAAAAAGGCAAACAACTGAAATTATACTACATTAAAGTTTGGTTTGGTTTGTTTGTGGTTTACGTTCTATCAACATCTATCGTCAATTAAGGACGTACCAGGATGTGGTGCAGGAAAGCCGTAGTACTCGGAGAAATACCACCGACCTATGGACAGTACCTGATAACTGCCCCACGTAGGTCTCGAACCCGCGACCCATTGGAGGGAGGGCTAGTGGTCGCAGAATGTCTTAACCACTCGGTTATCACGGCCCCTCGACAGTTTATGATGATCAGTTAATCATACACTTGGGTCTCGATAGTTTAGCCACCTGTTAAATGTACAACTTCCCTCCCCATAGCTATCACTGTATTTGAAAGCAAAATAATCAGGCGTTGCGTTAGTAAGCATTGCCCTAAAATCTTTTTCGATGCTGATTGTTAGTTTGTTTGTTTGTTTGTGTGTTTGGGTTTAACGGCCCTTCAACGGCTGTGGTCATTTAGGGTTATGGTGATTTATTTATTTATATATATATTTATTTATTTAAAAACAAACATGAGAGTAGCGAAGATAAAAAGAGGTAGAAATGTTCATTTTTAAAAGCATTCGCATTGTATTTTTAGATAATTAAAATAAAAAGGGAGTTAAAATAATTTTAAGGATACTAGATATTCGAAAAGCAAAGTTTTGTACGAGTGTGTTTATAGGATCTCGTCACAGTAAAATTTGAAGGACAGATAGAGAGTATGAATAAATGATTGCCTTTTAAATGCGGTGTTCATCGATATGGTCGAGGGGCAAACCATTGGTGCATGTTTCGGCAGGAAAGATGGAGGCGCCGTCTGGTAGTTAAACAGTAGTGCAAGAAATAGCAGTACAGCAGGATGCAGTCAATCTCTCACCTTCTTTGGAACCATCGGTGTCAAGTTGTGTATGAGAAGGGTCATTCGAAATGCATTAACGAAAGGAGGATTTGTGTTCTTCGGGCATAACAATTGATTTCCATCTCTCATGTAATGTAAAGTCAAAATCGGGTGTTTGTATGGTAGACGGAGGAACATCAGATATATTAAATTCGGCTATGTCAATCAACTTTATGTTGAGTTCTTGCAGAAAATTTGAGATAAGGAAACCAAATGTTGGCAGAAGTTTTGGGTTTTGCGTAAATATGTTTTGGTATTTCGATGCCGACTTACATATCCAATACAAAATCTTTTGAATAAAAAGTAGTACTTTGTTAAAGTGTATGAATAATCTTTTGGACAGCACATCTTTGCGGTCTTGTACGTGCATCAGTAGAAAAAAAATTAAAATGTCTGTAACGACTTTAACTTTGACCCCTGAAAGATGTACGTATTCAAAGAATTAACATACTTCAAGTTGATAAATGGCGGAATCAGGAGAAAAATTGTTTGAATAGCAATACGCAGTGACTTTTTTATATGACCTCATTCACGGCACTCTTTTACCTGAAATTTGTATTTTAAACTTCGATCAAAATATGTTAAGAAATGGAGTAGCTAGAGTGAGGACACTTAATAATTTGATGACTTTATATATAGCATCAGTGACCTTGGCCTTGATATTCTATGTGTTATCATACCTGACATTTGTATAAACTTTAATTAAAATATGTTAAGAAATGGAGTCGCGAGATCATTTGATGACTAAATAAAGCAACAGTGACCTTGGCCTTGACCTTCGAGATGTTATCATACCTTACCTAGTTATAAAGTGTGATCAAAATCTTTCAAAGAATGGAGATGCTAAATTGTTTACACTGAGTCGCGACGCATTATTTCAAATGAAATAAATTCAGTAATTTAAAGACTCGGTATATTGGAATGGAGCGGGTTTATATGATTTTTTACTCCTTGAGACACCATTTGGTTTCCGATCAGTTCAAACTTTTATAAAAAGGAGATATCTTGTCAAAGGGCAGACCTCTAGTTTAAAACTGGCAAGATTGACAAAGAATCCAAGATTTGATAACTCAACTTTATCATGATGCAATTAGCTTAAACCCGAAAACGATTTAAACCTCGATTCCAAAACAAATGTTCAAATTAGAACTGAATTGCAACCGGAATACTAATATCTCAATCAGGAAAAAATATTCAAATAAAATGTATATTTATGAAATATCTCGTTTGAAGTAAGCATTTAAAATCTATCTAGATATATGTTTGCATATATATGCATTAAATAACAAACGACGATATATATATCGAATATAAAGGCCCATTATCGGGTCACGCAGACGCCTGCGGCCCCAATCTCACGTACTAAGCAACATGTTTGATGTCCACATGCATATTCACCAAACTGTAGCACAAACATTTATATGAAGCTAAACGCAGCCAGCTATATAGCACATTGTAAACAGTGCCGGAAATATGAATATGCATATATACCAAATTCAATCTGACGACATCGAAGAAATTATGGCGAAATTTTAAATTTACAAGATAGACAAACATATTTTCTAACGATGATTCATATTAGAACCATTAAATATGATTTGAACTCCTGAGACAACATTTGGTTTTCGATCAGTTTAAACTTGCTTTAAAAGGAGAGCGTTTATCAAGATAGACAACATTGGTAAAGTGAAGTTAGTTATACTTTCAGTGACGAATGATCAGAAGAGGATTACATTGAACGGACAACAAAAAAACAGCACATGCATGATTCTAACCACTAACCCACAGTCCGTCGGATGGGACTATAAATGATGTCCCGTATGAGGTCTGTCCAATCTTGCACGGAAAAGAACCCTCTGGGATTCCATGTGAAATGCCAATTTTGGCAGCATGGGATTTTTTTCGGTTATGTTATTGAAGAATCAAGACAATTGAAACTATTTTTGCACTTAGCTTTCAATACAAACGCTAACAGCTTAAATGCTCATTGGTAACTTATGGTTTAGTTTAGTATTGTTTAACGTCCTATCAGCAGCTATGGTCATTTAAAGACGACCTCACCTGTGTGCAAGAAGCTTGCGTGTAGCGTATGTGTGTGTTTTGGGATGCTGAGATATGTTCGTCTTTGTCTCTTTGTGATAGTGCGGAACTGATGCCGACTTTATAGTGCTACCTCACTGAAATATGCTACCGAAGACACCCAGCAGGACACCTCACTCGGTCACATTATACTGACAACAGGCGGACCAGTCGTCCCCCTATTTTTTAATTGCTGAGCGTTAAGCAGGAGCAGAAACTACCATTTGTTCAGACTTTGGTATGTCTCGGCCATGGGACAGCACCCAAAGCCTTACTTACGGGGGCAAACGCTCAAATAAAGGTCAAAGGCGACATAAGAATGTTGTTTAAGAAAGCTGTTTAGAAAGAAGTATAAGATCCCAAATTAAGTCGCCTCTTACTACCATGCAATGGGGACAGCAGGTGCAATTCTTACGTAGCGACGAATAGCTTATGGTGAGTGATTTAGTTGTGCGATGCTTCGTAACAGTTTTAAAACATTGCGGTGTATGTATATTATTCAGCCTCAACTATGATTTATTTTTATAGTTTATGTGACATTGAGAGAATATGGAATCAAAGCAGATTTCGGGATTTTCTTCTGCGTCCTCTTCGAAGAGGATATGGAAGAAACCAAAAACTGCTCTGCTGCCCCATTACAACACTTTGGATCTTTTTTTCGTTTCCCATCTTTCCTATCTACTTTCTTTCCTTCTTGTTTTTTTTAAGTGGTTTCAATCTTTACACCCACCCTCAATGGATCCTGGCTGGTGCATGCTTATTAACCACAAATGATGAAAAGATCTATCCAAAAACATCCCCCTAAATTAGAACTGAAATGCAACGGAAATATAAATATCTATATTAGGAATGAAACATTCAAGTAATATGTATCTGAATGGAATATCTCGATCATAGTAAACTTTTTTAATCTCTGTCTAGGTACATGTTTGCATAAATATGCAATAATTACAAACGATGATATTATGTATCTAACATTAAGGGCAATTAGAGGTTTGCCATATATTGTTAATTATAAGGTTAGCCTGCAACGACGAGTGTAATCTACGATCAGACCAACAGGGCGCAAAATACGTCCATATAGCGGCTTGACCAAGTGTAGACTACACTCGATATTGTCACGCACGACAGCTCATCACATTTGGGCGAGTCGACCTGCTCACCGAGCTTACAGAGAAGTCGGTTCGGCCACTTTACATGTGTATTTTCACTGAAGGTGAGCCACCAAGTACCTTTTACGCTAGTCTTTGAGGTGGCGACCTCTTCCGGGTAGCATGCTCCTGGTTTGGAGAAGACGGACGCGTGCCTGTCATCTGATCAGATTGGGAATTGTCATCTTCAACCCCAGTTTCCGGTTCCGACGATTTCTCTGCCGATGGTTGAGCCGCATCACCTACCACGACATTGCTGCTACTAGATGAATAATCGGTTTCTAGTACCCTAACTGTCTCACCTCTCTGGACAGCATCCTTCATGCGGTGGAGCCAAAGTGGAACATCAGCCGACTTGAAGCTTTTAAGTCGAACGTGATGAATGATGTTGTCAGCCTTGCGATCCTTAATCCCATATAGTACTGGCGACAACACCTTCGAGATGACCTATGGCCCTTTCCAAGGGGCTCAAAGTTTCGGACTTTGCCCTACTTTGCCTTAATCTATCTTCAGAACAATGTCCCCAACACCATATGATCCTTGCCGAACGCGTAGATCATAGTCTCTTTTTTGTCTGGCCTGCGAGGATCTGAGACTGTTTCGGGCAAGCGCATGCACCTCCTTCATATTTTTTTCCAAATTTACAACAAAGTCGGCAGGTACCATCTCTGAGGCGTTCACCATCGCTGTGCCAAGAAGCAAGTATAATGGTTGAGTAACCTCCCTACCGAGCATCAAAAGTTTAGGCGTGAAACCAGTTTGGTTATGATGTGTTGCCCGTATAGCGACGGCAAGCTGCTGCAGATGAACATGTGTTCTGTTTATTTTCAGCATAGCATCGGATAGCCTGGAGGATGGCCCGATGATACCTTTCGACCTGGCCGTTCGAAGATGGATGATAGGGAGTTGTCCTTGTTTTAACAATCTCAAGAAGATCACAAACTCCTCTCATAACCTTGCCATCTATAGTCTTTCCCTGATCCATGTGGATCCCGAATGGAGCTCCAAAACGGGAAATGAAACCATCGACTAACGTCAACGAAATGGTTTCTGCTGTCTGATCCGGTGTTTTTTAAGAAGCAAAAAGTGTGTTTTTGTATTTTTTTATTGTTTCATCAACCCAGCTTTTATTTCATGATTAAATATTTTTACATATACATAATTCTTTACTCGGATATATACGTAATGGAAACCTACCGAGATACTTGTGAAACTCTTTTTAATAACGCCAAAAATTCTTCCTAAACACACGTGGGGTAAAACATATTTTTCATGCCTCAATTTGATTAGGTTCACTATGCTTGAATACAATTTGCATGCTTTCTGTGGGCAAACTGTGGTCAGGTATTTTGGGTATGTGATACCCAAAACCTGGTGTAGTGAATCCTTACCTGGCTATACCGGTAAACATTTGCATTGTTAGCTTGAACAAAGGTTATTAGCCACCAAAGTAATATTTACCCCGCGTGCGTTTAGGAAGTATTTTTGGCGTTATTAAAAAGAGATTCACAAATACCTCAGTAGGTTTCAATTCCGTATATATCCAAGTAATGAATTATTTATATGTAATTATGTTTAACCATGTTATAAAAGCTAGGTTGATGCAACCATAAAAAACTACAAAATCACACTTTTTCTTCTTAAGTAACACTTTTGGGGAAAAAAACATGAAATTGTGAATTGTTTGTTTACAAATGAAACGTGCAAGCACAATTGAAGTGCGGTACGGAGGCTGTTGCTCTTATATTTTACTGATGAAAAATTAGCCTGTTTATACCAATGGCAAACGTAGCTTCCCTCTTAACCACTTGACCAACTCGCGGTCTCCGACTATGTTGTAACACCGATAAAGAAAGCTTATGTCTATATATGAAATAATAAACGCATTTAAGCACACATGGTTATTTCATTATCTTGTGTTTAATTGAAAGCTACACATATCTGAAACAGACTATAAATTAAAGTCTCTCGTGTATTAACGTCTGGTTGAATAAAATAAATCTTTTTTTTTAAATTCATCTATGGGTCTACCCGTGCTTGGTGACGGATCTGAATAAAAGGGGCTACATTTTAAAGATATAAACGAAGATGAATGACGGAGAGCACATCGCTGAAAACGTTGATCTGGTAACAAAAGAAAATACCGACCAAGTATGTATATCACAGTCCGAGTCGGACACTGGTGATGTGACTGGAGAGACTCAAAGAGGACATTGGGCAAACAAACTCGACTCGTTTCTGTCCCTGGTCGGATACTGTGTTGGTTATGGAAACATATGGCGGTTTCCCTATTTTTGCATGCGAAATGGAGGAGGTATGTATCTTTTAGCACCATCAAATGCTGAAATATGTGTAATAGATTTCAGTGTTAAATCTTCTAGTGCATAAAAGACTAACAAGATGATTTTCAATTTTGACGTATTTGTGAAAAATTTGTCTCCTCTGTCAACGGCAGAATTGGTAGGTTGGTTTGGTTTTATTGTGTTTAACGTCCTATTAACAGCTTAGGTCATATAAGGATGTGAATCCGTGCGTGTTTTGTCGCAATGTTGTGACACTGAGCCTTCGATTTTGCTATGAACTATTTAAGGGGTGCAGCGGGCGAAAGTGAGCTAATCCCCCGAGTATCATGGATGCAATTGCCCAAGCTGTCAGATAAAGACAATATGCATCTCTATTCAGAAAATGATTAAAAACAACAGATGATACTCTAAAATGAATTATTGGGAAAATATCGTTTTCTGTAACGTTTGTTTAAAAATAGTTTTCAGGGATTGTTGACTCCATTGCAGACGGCACAATGAAACCAGATTCAGTAAGCGTCCCATACGGCAAGGGGTACCGATAGAATGAAACCCGAAATCCTGAAAGTCCCAAACTAGATAGAAAGAAAAAAAGTGAAAAAAGTTTTTTCGTATCCGAGGAAAGTAGTGATGCTTAGGGCCTGTTATCATTAAGCTGTTCTCATGATTAAGCCGTGATTCTGTGGTCAAATCAACTTTCTTGTCGCTTACATAAATCACTTGACAAGGTTAAAAAGACAACTTATTATTGAAAACAGTATGCGGCTTAAAGTCGCATTAAGTTATCACCTGGAAAAAAATTGAAGTTTGTATAATGCATCATGACGCTTTAGTGGATATGGACGATTTTATCTTGATTCGAGGACACTTATGCCCAGGGGGCTCGGACATCAGGATGCCGTGTTTATAATTCGGCATCAGTTGTCTTGGACGTCTTTTTATTAGATAATTACCTGTTTCCAGAGCTTATACGTAACTACCAAAAATGAAACATTGTATTCAGCTCGTGAAATAACGAAATTACTGACAGGCGTACCTTAACGAAAATTGTTTAGGGAACAATAAATAAACATACTGATCCTCAACAAATATTTCTGTAGTTTATTTTACTCCGATTTTCTTTTACTTACTTTGACATGACGGTTTTAACACTGAACTTGCTACGATGAGAGAGGACATGGATAACTTGAATGAGAATTTTAGCTATGTTGTTAGTAAAATTATTGCTAGCGTTTAAAAAATGAAATTGAATGACAGATAATACATATGTTACGATTAAATTGCAAAACCAAACTGTTAATGAATATCATAAATCTCTATTTTTGAAATTTCATTTATTTTGGAGCAATATTTATTCGTTTCTCTAGCAATAAGATCATCGATGACATATGCACTGACGCCTAAAATAACAACACAGTTCGAAAAATACATACATGATGGACCTGCTCAATAGAAGTAGCCAGCCGATATCATATTAATTTCAACCATGCGAAACTTTCGCTTTAATGTCCAGTCGTTCGGGTGTCTGACAATGATAACACATATAGCAAGCTTTGTGACATTTGAGAGACATGAGAGACCGTCGCTTTACCGCAGATACCGTGAAGCAATTTAATTGACTTACATAGTAAACGGGTTCTCGCTTTTTCGGTTTCTGACAGAGTTATGTATAATTTATACATTTATGACAGTTTTAAAACGAAAATGTCTTCTACCATATTTACACATGAGTGCACGCTAATATGGTTTAGCCGCGACATTTGGGGTTTACTTTGCAGAAAAGGAATTTCTGAAAGAAAATAGCAAGTTAACAAAATGACGAACTCTTCTCAAAAGAAGCAATACCTATAAAATTTGTGCTGATAAAATGTGATAAAAATTTCCAAAGTATTTCTCAGATTGTTGTTGAGTTATGTGTTCAAATAAAATCATTTTATTTTTTTTTCTTGAAACCAAAAAAAACATGAAACTGTGT
Source organism: Crassadoma gigantea (assembly GCA_032360845.1). NCBI lineage: Eukaryota > Metazoa > Mollusca > Bivalvia > Pectinida > Pectinidae > Crassadoma > Crassadoma gigantea. The sequence goes on from JAULCA010268917.1 coordinate 10,351, forward strand.
TGGATTTCCTTAAAGCAGCCAAGCAAACAGACTTAATGAACCGAGTCTTTAAAAAAAAAATTCTGGCGAAAGATTTTAATGTCGGTGCAAATAAACCAATGAGAGAGATAATTTTACTGTTGATTTGAAGAATGAACATTCTTAATTAAACATTCGTTTTGGGGTTTAAATTGAAAATTTTGTTACATAATTAAAGTTGATACATGTCAGAAGAAGGTTGGTGAAATAAAACGCATCGATTGAGCTTACAAAATCTACCATCGGTGATGAATGACTTTTTATTACGATAGAACAAACCGTTCAAGGTTCTCGCACGCCGTTACTTTACCCTCGTACCTCGAGTCGAAGGTGAGTTTATACTACAAAGAGGATAGATTTCGCGGGAGTTTTAATTTCGCTATATTCGAGCTTTGATTAATATCTGCAAATTCTTAACACCAGCAGCGAAATTGTCGAAAAAGTTAACAATTTGTACAGACCTTATCACCACATGTTTAAATTACTTATGACCCAACGCTGTTAAACAGATCAGATTATCACGAGACAACTCGGCAGTCCGTGTGAAAACAACAATTACATACAAGTGGCCACAGCGTGTTTATGTGTACACACCGCTTGACTTATTTATTACAGTTTATTCCTACAAAGGGACATATATATTTGATGTTCTTTAGAGTAAAGTCACTGGCGGATGACGATGCTCGGGATCAGTCTTTATCAACGGTTTACCTGTAACAGCTATTACCTAGACCACAGGGTATGATGACAGAATACAACCATTAAGTTTGATCAGGTTAATAATAACTTCACGCGTTAATGAACTCATAAGTGCACTACAGAAATATAATCAATATACAAAAAGAAGTTAAATATGTTTTTCCTTTGCATGTTAAAAGGATATTAATTTATCATATTTATGTGCAAGTAATAAATATTTTATGATCTGAAGAGAAGATATTTTTGCTTGATTGACGAACGAGAAATTTAAATAAAGTTTAAGTCTATTCAATGTTTTCCAATTAATTGACATAGAAATGTTTTATTTATTAATTTATAAAATGAACAAAGAGGTATGGCGGAAAACTGCCCAAAATTTCCCTAAATCGGCATTTTTGAAAACGGAAAAAAATATTGATGAGTAAATCAATAATTTTAGAAGCGAAAATGCATGTAATAGATATAAAACCAATTGAATATTAATTTTTGAACTGTTGGGATATTCGGTATTGTTAATATAATACTGCAAATATAGCCGTATTCACTATATCTATGAAAGTGACGGTGTTTCCCAGACTTAAAAACATATCTTTAATACTTTCCCATCCGAGGGCCAACTTTTGAACAAACGTTTTGATTTCGTGATGTAATACGTAAAAACAAATCGTATGACGGAAATGTGCTCCTCCCTTTGGAAAGTGCTCAAAGTCATAAAAAACGGGGTAGATCAAGTTTCTCAAAACTGTGACAGATGTTTCTTTGGTTATATAGTTTGCATTTTCGTGTTCGCTTATGTCCTATGCAGCGTTATGAGTAACGCAGTTAACTAGTGTCCAGAAGAAGGGAACGGTGTAGGTTCGAATCCACAGTATGATACACTTCCTTTTTTTAATGTTTAGACATGTGATCATTTTCCTGAATTAAGTTATAAATATTTTTCAAAACTATGGAGCATTTTATTGATATTTTAAAAACATACCTATTGATTTATCTTTTAATGTGAACAAATCCCTGAACGTGTGTTACAGTACAGCTACACTTTGTAGTTAAGACAAAATATTAAAAGATATTTATGAACTGGTTACACTCCAATTGGTGCCAGTGGTTTTAAATATATTTAAACAAATAATGCCGAAACACAAAATATATGGGATTGCTGTGTCAGAATGAAAAAAGGCAAAGCAAAGAAATGAACAGTTATTATCGCAAAAATATTATAGATTATTCATCGTCGAGGACAGTCTCATTTGTTTTAAATACAGGAAGAATGCAGCACAAAGTAAGGAGTGCAATACACGTGTAAGACATGCTATTAGAAAACTATATGTAATTTTCCATTCCAAGGTGCAGTAAGAACAAAATCAAGATGTGTGCTTATTAAGAAAACAGATAACGGAATGGCGTAGGGAGAAGTAATGAACATTAAATCCTTTCAAACTTGTTAGCAATTATTGTACGGTCTTGCGTTTGATGCAGCATAACGCGAAATAACTATTTTGTTGAGTCTTTATCGTGAAACACATGTATTAGTAGCCATGGCCTTACATTCGTCTGTTTTACAATAATCTATTTTTAGACACGGGATTCCGATAGAGCTACCTTTATAGCCGAGGACGCGTCATTACAGTGCACGGTTGGACGCGCGCTAGGGAATAATATTTTAGGGAAATAGGCATAGCAACCCGCCATACCTCTTTTATTCTTGACGATGAAAACGGTTCCATGAATAGGGGCCCAGGATTCAAATCCTGGATTAGCAATGCTGACTTTTTTTCACTTTGAAAACTGTTTGTTCATTTTATTTTTATTATATTTTTTTAAGAAAGTCCCACAACGTATGTTTTTCTTTTTAGATTTTATAAGAATCCTCCTTTGTGAAAGAGGGTATCATATTGTAAAATTAGGGTTCCACCCCCTATACCCCGGGGGCTAGTACAGGGCTACAAAGGTAAAAAGTTGACAAATATTTCCAACATCTTCGTCAGATTGGGGCGTTCTAGTATCATGAACGGAAAGGCCCTAGGTGCTTTATCAAAATTGCAAATTATTTGAGTCGTAGTCATCAGGTTTTTCTTTGGGATGGTGTAGAGTTAACTATAGTTTATTAATGGAATAACATTTTCAGCAGCCAATCATAAAAAAA
>JAULCA010269028.1:0-13209 GCA_032360845.1 Crassadoma gigantea
AAAAGAGCGTAGCTTTTGTTGATCTCTGATATTTACTGATTCAGAATACAGCTTTCAGAATGAGATAAGATAAACTTTATCTAAAGGCGGTAAGTCGAGGAATAAAACTTCACCACCCCCCCGCCCCCCCATTTTTTTTTTATGAAAGTCTGTTCTATCTAGGAAGTGTGGCAGCACATCCATTTTTGAATATTATTTAATTTTTCCTGTGGGAAGATGGGATGGCCGAACAAGCCCTGCAGTTCAGTACGGGCATGCATTCGGGTAAATTCGGCCCCATTGAATTCAGCTTAACTAAGACGTCATAAAGCATGCGACGTCATATTTTACAGCCAATTTTACCACTTTTATATGTGTATGGGCGGTGGCCGAACTTGCCACGGTATTATTGGTTGAATCTGTTCGGGCCCAAATTGATATTTCAATAAATTCTTACCGTACAGCTTTGCTGCATTTATGGTAGTGAGTGATATGCTTGGCTTTCATGTATATCATTTGAAGCTGTCAGTGTGTAACACGTTTTACTCTAAAAAAAGTAGCAATTCCATTTCAAAAAGATCACATAACTAGAGGCGAAATCATGATTCGCCATTTTTTCATCGAATACCCAGCCAACTAAAATGCTAAGATCCTTTAAGTTGTAAATATTAGCTAAAAAGCAAAAATGTCAGGGGTGGCTGAACTTACCCCGGTAGCTGTATGTAGATTTTTTGTACACTGTATCAGTGATGGCTAGTAAAAGTGTGTTCACAATATGATTTTTGCATCAATGAGGCCATTCTCTTCTAGTCAAAGCTTAAGTATAGATATTTGCGATCGGGGCACAAAAAGAACGATTGAGATAAGCTGGGGAAAACTGGTAATTGCTATAGAAAAAAAGTGCATATTACTAGTGGTGTACCGATAACCGGAAACATCGATTAAATCAAGCTTGACAAGAGGTCGATTCAATCATCAAAGATCGATTTTGAAACTTTGTCATGAAAAAGATCGATTTTGTAGATTTGTCATGAGGAACTGAATTTTTTAAGATACATCAAGTTGCTTTTCATGTACATGTCTAATCCAAAATAAAACGTCATTTTCATCCATTTCAGTTGATTCTCGCATGAATCATGCCGGCATTCAAGCGTGGTAGCTATAGTGTCATTACGTAAGTTAGCGCAGTGTTTTGTAGGTATCACCGTATGGCCAAATTCATAATTGACGAAATCCAAAAGTAAGGCAAATGGCGGCCACTGGAATGAAAACACTTTTTATGGTGGGATATAAAACCTTTACAGTACCAACTCAATTTGACTCAATTTCAAATGGGTTAACTAAATTCACAACAATAAATGTCATATCAAGTACTTAACCCAAAATGCATAACCTGGTTTGTTTGTGTTACGATCGCTTTTATCATGACTCGTCTGCAGGAGATAGGAAAAGGTATGTTCACTTCTCAAACGGTAATCTAACGGTCGTTGTGAATATCTGAAGTACCTTTCCTGAATATGAACCTCTCTTAGATAAAGTTATTAGCAAAAAATTCTTAGTTATATCGATAATTTTCAATGATTGTACAAATTTGTCAATTTATTAAATGCATTTATTTTGGCACATATTTCAACCGATAAACAATCGATCTTGAATGTCCGATAATTGATCTTTAAAATCAGACCGATTCCCAGCACTACATATTACACATTTGACAATAAGTCAAATTAAATAAATAGAGATGCTAGTTAAAAAATTAAAGAAAAAAAGAAAAACATTGTTAAAATTTGATGTATATGAGATTATCTTTATATCGATATGTAGTCTTAATTACTGTTCCGTCGTGAAACACCGGATTAAATTTCAAGTTTTGTAACTGTCACTGAGGTTTGCAGGTAATGATGGAAATCAAAAGCTGATGAAGTAAATAAATGTTTAATGGTGGCTCTTTTTGAAGATGTCTCCCGGGAGAAATATTAACAGAAATGGATTGATAACAAAAAAGATCTTCAGGAAATACAGTATTCACATTTTTTCGTTTTGTACCTGTGGCAAAAAAAAAAAACAGAAAAAAAAGTCTCAAAACACTGACAAAGTGATAAATGCAGTGAACATCGGTTCCAGGATTTACCAGTTATTTTTCATCCTCCTGCAAATAAACGATGAAGGCCGATGAATTGTGACGTGCTTGCAATTGTGACGTTTCATGCCTGTTACTTTCACATTTTGTGTGATAGACTTAAACAAGTAATAAAACATGAAGACTGTTTCACTATATTCAGATGTTCATGTATGGAATGAAACACAATTGTCTTTGCTTCAAGGATACACTTCCTGTTTCCCCACTGGTGGTCTACTTCCGGATGAAAACAAATTAAAGGCAATGTGTAGCAAGGGGAAGCAACTCTGTTTACGTACACACTTACTGATACTTTCTGTTCTCAATTTCCATTGCCATCAGTTCAAATTAATTGTACAACAAAATAAATACATTTATATAAATTTATAACCCCAATTTTTTTAATCCGTATTGAAATATACAAGTCTTCACTATTGTGAACTAAATCTCACCACTCTAAACTTATCTCCAACTATAACATGTAAAACTACACATATCTACAAACTACAGCTAATACCACGTATTATTATAACTAACTTCCTAATTCTCACTTTAACTCTAATTTCCTAACTCTCCTGTATATCTCTTGACCGCTCAACTGGGTCTCCCTAACTCAACCTTATTCCTCAAGACTCTGTTAACTCAACTCCCCAACCCAACTATCTTTTCCTCCTTCATCTCCAAAGTAGACTGGCCTCGGTCTCTAGAATATAGGGGGAGATAAGCTAGAAGTAAAATGCAGTCGAGAAATTCTTCATAAAAACTTGGGGGCTGGTACATAGCCAGTCTTACTCCTAAGCTGAACTACCTTTCTATATGTCCCTTAGCAAAATTTTGTTACAATAAAAATATTGATACATGAAATTGTTGATGCTGCTGAAATCCTGCTAAAAACTGGCCATAAATTCTCATAAATTTGACTCTGTGGTGGTCAGCATCATCTGGAGGCACAAACACTGACATCACAGACTAGACTCGTCCATCTAGACTACAGACAGTCACACTAATATACAGATTGACAGAATCCAACCTAAAGAATAATCCTTGAGATGGCCATGGGGCCATTGGCCCCTCAAAACTGAAATTGACCCTTCCATGATCAAATTTTCTTTTAATCTTACATAGAATGATCCCTCTTAATTTTGATAATGACAGTTCAAATATTGCTGAAAATGGCCCACTGCCCTCGAATTCCAGGATCTTCCCTGCAATTTATATCATGACCACAATTGTCTATGGCTACTTAGCTACTATCTTCAAATAAAATTCTGACGTCAACCCTGACCACAAATAAAATGTGCAAAATAAATGACCATTTTGAACAATTTGTGTTACTGGAAACAGCCAGTGAATGTTTTACTGGAAACAGCCAGCGAATGTGTTACTGGAAACAGCCAGTGAATGTGTTACTGGAAACAGCCAGTGAATGTGTTACTGGAAACAGCCAGTGAATGTTTTACTGGAAACAGCCAGTGAATGTGTTACTGGAAACAGCCAGTGAATGTTTTACTGGGAACAGCCAGTGAATGTGTTACTGGAAACAGCCAGTGAATGTTTTACTGGAAACAGCCAGTGAATGTTTTACTGGAAACAGCCAGTGAATGTGTTACTGGAAACAGCCAGTGAATGTGTTACTGGGAAAAACCTCTAAAATGTAGCAGGGTTGGCATGAAAATAAAAGGTCAGCCGGGAAACAAGAAACACACCTATATTTGTATTTGGCCTAATAATATTGCATTTATTGGGTATAGTTACTGTTTCAGTTTTGTGTTTACAGTAGCCATTTTGATAATAAAATGATCTAAGAGAGCGACGCTCATGTCTTCTAAAGAGATGTATAATAAATCACAATACATATGCATACCCTGTTAGATTAAATTACAGCCATTTTATAAGACAGCTGCACCAATTAACTCAGTGCTTTGTAGGACATTTGCTTCATTTTGAAGGCCCTATCTGAGTCCATTAAGGTATTAAGTTCACTGTTGGCTGTTATTCGTTAGAGGAGGAGCAGCAGGAATTTTTCTTCAATGGTGGCATTATCTGAAATTGTTTTGTAGTGTTATAAGGAAAGATATTAGAAGGAAAATTACGAGAAGTTGCTTCGTCTCTCTTGAGATTGTATGTGTAACAGGACTGGACTGTGCCACTTCACGAGTCCAACTGTCAACTCGGGTTCAACCGTTGGCCTCGGGTTCCTTTGCATAATGTACAATAAGAAGTGATCTGCTTACTTATTCTTCATTCTCTATTACATTACAGTATTCTATACATCTACATGTATTTCATTAGCGGAATAATATTCTATAAAACACACAATCCAGATATGATAATGTTTCATCACATTAGTTACAATTAATCATGATGAACATCATGTACAAGTAACAGGGGAAGCAACTCTGAATCATCCCTGTTGTACATGCAAGAAATTGGGATCAGCTTCAACAATTTGAAATTTATGATTATTTACATTAATGTTTTTTTTTACACTAAATGGTAATTATAAGTATGGTCAGATGTTCTTTTTTCCACTGCAGTTTCAAGGTTTGTGTCCTGGATTTGAGGTGCAAAAAAAAAGTGGTCTCCTGTATATTTTGTTCCCAAACAGTTTCATTAACTGATGATCGATCTACAATGTAGAGTCGATGTGGAAATAAAAATACATGTACAGTGTACCTCTATATATAAATCCAGCTTCAAGCAAGCCAAACAGACGCGGTGATCTATTGACATGTATATGATTAAATGTGTCCTGTCATAGTAGTACAGCAGCTATATTTGCTATTCGGATTTAAATTTGTGTAGACAATGAACAAGGCACCCCAAATGTCGACTGATGGAACAGCGATGGTGGCCCAGCCATCTCCTATGATGGGAATCGCCCAGCCACCCCTTGGAATGAGACAGCCCCACCCCAGTCCAGTCCCCATGGCCACTCACTCAGCCGCTGGGGGAGAAAACAAGGTCCTAGACAAGCGCAGACTTCAGGAATTAGTGAAAGAGGTTGATCCCCTGGAACAACTTGATGATGATGTGGAAGAGGTACATGTATGAAACTATATAGTGTATGGCCTTGAAGAGAGTGATCTGATTTCAATTAAATGAAAATGCCAATGTGTTCTAAAAATAACACAGATTTTATGAAAAAATAAGTTGTGATTTCAGAATATTGAAGTGAGATGATCGGATCAGCTTCTCCTCACAGCCAAATTTTGAGGAATATGTAACCCTAACGATTGAGGTCATCATTTCAAACTTAAATATGTACAGTAATTAGAAGAGAGGTTCATCAAATCCATACAACAAAGTCTTTGTAGTTGAAGCTCTACTTTGAAGGTTTTTATTCTATTGTCATTTAATTAACAAATAGCATAAGCAGAACCAACTTTCTGTTCCCACGGCACTACATGACACCATTAACAGTTGATGTAGTAGTAATTCCTGAGTTTTAGACAAGTAAGGTCACGGGCAACAAGAAAATCACAGGGATAATTGTGTGGGGGGAAAGGTAGGCTTGTCCAACTGAACAAATTTTAGTAACTGAATACCTAAAAAAATCTTTCAACTGAGTAACTGGTATCAGTCAGGTTGGTAATCAAACAACAGCAGCAGATCCAGAGACCTATCTGGAGGGGGGCGGGTTGGTTGCAAATCTCGAGTGTGGCATTTCCATGTGGGGGTAAAATTGAGGAAAATGGTGAAAATTAATGATTTTTAAAGAAAATTCTCAGGTTGGGGGAGGGGGGGCTGAAGTCCAAAAAACCCCTCTGGATCTGCCACTGAACAAAAAACAATATGCTATGTATAGCAAATGATAAATTAAAAACATATTTACCCTTAATTAGCACAATAGTTTACCCGGACTATTTCATGCTCTCAGCACCTATTCGCAGGTATAAACCTCACTCCATTGTATTGATAATAGTGACCAGAATACATCACGAAGCATTACATGTTATTTCTACTTTAACTCAAATGTGGTACAAATGTAATGTTGTTCTTGAGAAACATGATTTGATCAACAATCTAGTTCATAGATGATTGCAATTTTTATTTTCAATGTTTCACTTGCATCATTAAGTAACAAGTGTACTCTTGAAATAATTTTTTACATCTGTACCCATAAAAGCAAGTTTTTAGCCCACCATCATCTGATGGTGGGCTATTCAAATCACCCTGCGTCCGTGGTCCGTCCATGCTCCGTCCTTATTTCTCGAAAAGTAACAGAGGGATCTTTCTCAAATTTCTTATGTATGTTCCCCTTGGTCCTAAACTGTGCAGGGCAACTTTTGAGATTGATCGGATAAAAAACATGGCTGACAGGCAGCCATCTTGGATTTTGGTAGTGGAGGTTTGTTATCGCTATTTCTAACAAAGTACATAAGGGATCTTTCTCAAATTTGTCATGTAAATTGACCGTGGTCATTAGTTGTGCAGGGCAACTTTTGAGACTGATAAACAACATGGCCGACAGGCAGCCATCTTGGATTTTGATAGTGAAGGTTTGTTAACGCTATTTCTCAAGAAGTACAAAAGGGATTTTTCTTAAATTTATATACACATGTATAGGTTCCCCTAGCTTGGTCCCTTGTTGAGCAGGGCAACTTTTGAGACTGATCAAATAAACAAAATGGCCGACAGGCAGCCATCTTGGATTTTAATAGTGAATGATTGTTATCTTATTTCTCAGGAAGTACCAGAGGGATCTTTCCAAAATTTCATATGTAGGTTCCTTTTGATCCCTTGTTGTGGTTAGAAAATTTAAAGACTGATCAGATAAAAAAAATGGCCGACAGGCAGCCATCTTAAATTTTGAAAATGAATGTTTGTTATCGCTATTTCTCGTTAAGCACTGGCCATGGAGAGATCTTTCTCAAATCTTATATGTAGGTTCCCCTTGGTACTTAGCTGAGCGTATTTACTTTTGAGACTGATCAGATAAACAAAATGGTAGACAGGCTTCAATTTTTGATATTTAAGGTTTGTTAGTACTTTTTCTCAGGAATAACTTGAGGGAACTTTCTAAAATTTGATGTGTATGTTCCCCTTGATCCCTTGTTGTGCATGTTATATTTTGAGACTGATCATGAAAACAAAATGGCTAAATGAAGAACCAACAGATCTTTTTCATACTGAAATAATCGGTTCTATTTCTTTCACATTAAGTACTGTACTAGTAAATATGTGAAATGACAAACTCACTTTGAAGGTTGTCTTTTATACACAGCAGTATTACATTTAGATCAAAAGTAACATGACTCGATCAAACATATTAGAGAGAAGAAGAGAAAAGATCGAACTGGCAAAGAATTAATGAAGATGCTACAATGGTGGGTGCCATGATCCCTCTGGGGTCTCTTGTTACTTCTTGTTTTCATTTAACACTTTAGTTCTCTGGTTCCCTTTTGATATCTGTTGAGGCTCTTACAGTGTGGATGCCATCTCCTTGTCAGTCTTTACTTACGAGCACAAAAGCAACACTAACAATTCAGTATGAACACTCTTTTTATTGCAAAAAAATTCAATATGTAATTAGCCAATACACTCTAGATTTAAATTGATGGGAATAACAACAGGGGCTATTTATACCATCTACATGGAACTGTTGGTGAATGGAACTTTGTTTTCTTATTTTTGTTTTAAACTTAGTTTTGGATGAAAAAAAATATGCAAATAACGGTGACATTTTCCATCAAGGGTTTTCCAAAACATTATCTGTTGTTTATTTAGCCAAGATAGCAAGCTTAAAGGCCAAAAAGAATGCTCATATTGGGACTTCGTAAAATGTGAAAAGGCACAAAAAAGGGGCAAATGGTGAAGATAAATATGTGGAGAACAAATAATCACCAGATTTTATGTGTAGGTACTCCTGCAAGTGGCTGATGATTTCATAGACAGCATTGTCAACTCGGCCTGTCAGATCGCCAAACACAGGAAGTCCAGTACTTTAGAGGTCAAGGACGTTCAGCTTCACCTCGGTAAGACTCATGTGGCTTCAGTCTACTTTTTCTTCATGCCTGGATCATCATCAGATGATTAAGATCAAGATCTCCACTCTTAAGTTTGATTATTGCTTTAAGTTATTTTAGTATTTATTTTTTTCAGAGAGGAACTGGAATATGTGGATTCCTGGTTTTGGATCTGATGAACTACGTCCATACAAGAAGGCCTGCTCTACAGAAGCTCACAAACAGGTCACTTACCTTGTCAGCAAGCTTTCTATTCTAGTGTTAGTCTAAATATTCATCAATGAACATTTCTCAACAAGTAATTGTACTTGACAGATCTTTCCCATACATGTACATTACTACATATAGGTTTCCCATTGACTGTGGTTGTACACAAACTGGACAACAGCCAATCAGCCATATTTGATAGTTTAAGTTTGTTATTATATTTTTCATGACGAACTTGACAGATCTTTTTTAGCTCACCTTGTCCAAATTACCTTAGCTGAGCTATGCCATAGAGCAGGGTCCATTGTCCAACCATTAACTTTTCCCTTTAAAATGCTACTTGACCTGAAAGGCTGATAAGATTTTAAAATCATTCTCCTTCTAAACAGAAGAAGGGATCTTGACCAAATTTGATAAAGAGTAGCCTTGGGCCAAGATAATTTAATGTTATATAAGTAGGGGATAGGGGGATGGGTGATGAGACCAGATAAGGGAAGGGTGCTGCTGAGAGACAGCCTCTCGGGGTGAAGAGAAGCAGGACACATTTTGGGCAATATGTACTCTTTTTCAAAACAACAAATTCTCTTTGAAAGGGCACTGTAAAACACAGCAAAATGAAATTTTTAACAAAAGTAGCTGACGTCATGATGGCTGTATTGGTGCTTTCAACAAATTAGAAATAATACAGTGACACCTTCTGTCCAAGACCAATTACATACAGCTGTAGACACATCTGCTACTATTCAAAAGATATGGACGCCACAAAATTATGGCAGAAGAAAAAGAACAGTAATATTAAGAAACATGGCAGCTTAATGTGAAGAGCCCTAACAACCACAATTATAATGTTCATCCTTAAAAACACTGCAGATATTTTACCCAGCAAATCAGGTACAGTAATGATTATTCTAATAGGAAATACTGCGTACTGATATAAGGTTTGTTTGACTGTTTCAGAGAATGGCCCTCATACGTAAAACATTGAAGAAATACTGAATTCTCTACACGGTGAATGTTGCAGAGACAGAATGGTACGGAAGCCCTGGAGGGACATTTTTAGTTACCATTTATATGTGCGAATTTATTTGTTACCACTTATTTGTTATTCCTTATTTGTTAATTAACGACAAAAGTGGTAAGGCTGTCCGGCAAGATAGACGACTTCAGTTCTAATGAATATGCAGAATAATTAAATAGTTACTGTTGGTAAAGCTTAATTAAAAGTGAACATTTTATATTATAACTGAACAGAGGTTGCCTGCTTAATTAGCAATAACAAATAAGTAATTACAAATAAGAATTAACAAATAACAAATAAGTGGTAACAAATAAGTAATTACAAATAAGAATTAAGAAATAAGATATAACAAAAATGGACTTTTGATAGTTTCTCCCAGACAATTGAATACTTGATGGCACTCTACAACAGAGCATAAACAAAAAGAACGAATATGAAAAGAATACTTGATAAGAAATATCAATAACAATATTTATAATATAATGGATAATTATTATCATATTATATATTAATAATAATGAATAACAAATAAATGCTAACAAATAAGTGATAACTGAAAATGTCCGTCCAGGGTTTCCGTAGAATGGTGTAACAGTTGTCTGATGGTGTTGATGTGTATGGTACATGTGTGTTGTCAGAGAAATTGTCTAGCTATGTTTATTTGTCATTTGGTGGAGACACTTTTGCCTTCCATGTTAATGTGTTCAGAATGACAGAACTATTAAATAGTTTGGTTTACACTGCTCTGCACTGACTGCAATGGTCCAGAATAGATAACAATTAGCATGATTCTGGAATTGAATTGAATAACCATATTGATTTATTGTGAAAGATTGATTAAACAGCAGATATTATGTCTAACTTGAAATCCCTTGAAAAGGGCGTCTCATATTTAAACAATGCACCTGAAGGGGTAAGTGTTATGATTCAGCCAGTCCTAGCTATTTTGATACAAATTTTAATGTGTGTATGATAACTGTCCATTTAAGCAGGAGTGAATGTGAATAAATCTGTGCTATTTATGAAACTGAGATATCATGTAAGTGTGTGAAGAATGTAATAAAAAAATCCATTTTACACAGGCACTTTGTTATATATGTTTAAGATATCAGCCTTTCAGCATTTGTACGGATGGAGTTTTTCATAGTACACTTGATCATTAACCATGTTATAGACAAGGGCCAAGTTCTTAAAAAGAAATCATCAGCTGTGTTTCCTTATTTATTTTTTTAGCTCACCTGCCCGAAGGGCTAGTGAGTTTATGCCATGGTTCGTCTTCTGTCCGTCCATCATCCGTCTGTCCATACGTTGTCTGTCAAATTTAATTGACTTCTTCTAAAGAACAAACAGGCATAGAGCCATGATATTTGTCAGAATCTTCCTTGGTAGGAGCTTAGTAAAGTTTGCGAAAAAGAAATGACCTTTACCCATATCCAAAGTCATAGAGTCAAATTTTTTAAAAACATTTAAACGACTTCTTCTGATTAACCAAAGGGTCCAGAAGCGTGATATTTAGCAGATTGGTTTCTAGGAAGAAGCCTGACAAAGTTTGTGAAAAAGAAATAACCTTGACCCATACTCAAGGTCACAGGAGTCAAATTTGTTAAAAGCTTTTAACGACTTCTTCTGATTAACCAAAAGGCTCAGAAGTGTGATATTTGGCGGGTAGGTTCTTATACAGGATGATGCCCGACACATTTTCATGAGATGGAACCCTACAAGAGTCTGTTCTTATTCGTTTTCTAGAAAAGGAAGTTATTTGTGGATGATAAACAGTGTTTACCTTTGAATGGTATATGCTTCCAATTTGAAGTTGGTTTTAGTCAACTGAGCACAACCGATTGAATGCCAAGCAATTTGTACTTGTGATGAACATTGAATACCAGGTGAGCGATGCAGGCCCATTGGGCCTCTTGTTCTGAATATCTGTCCTTACAAATACAATTCTGGAAAGACGTGCATGCTAGGAGACTTTTTAAACAAAGAGTAGGGGTTATATTTGGCCTACGTATGCGGGTAATACTATATGATGTGTGAATTAGTCGACTGAAGTGAGGCGAGAACATATATTAACATTCTTGCACTCTCTTCACTCCCAGTCACAAAATTAACAAAGGATTCAAAAAGTGATACAGATTCAAGATTAAGTGATCATAAGATTAAGTGATCATTAGATTTAGTGATCATTAGATTTAGTGATCATTAGATTAAGTGATCATTAGATTAAGTGATCATTTGATTAAGTGATCATTAGATTAAGTTTCGTGGAATTACCCATTTCAAATACAGGAAAAACTTGCCACAACGAAATAAATATTATCCAAAACCAGGTAAATCCAATACCTCTAAAGCGAGGAAATCGATGAATGTTTGACATGTATATTTCGGTAGAAAAATATGTGTCATATAACTTTAATTATATTTAAATGTTGATCAAATATTTGGTCAAGAATGCAGTTTATGTGTTTTAGATAAGGAACAGACTCGATCTTTTTGTACGTATTCCTACTTAAAGCATGTGAGCTATTGAACTTAGTGGTAAGTAGTTAAAATTGAGGTGAGCTAAGTTGTTGAGTAGTTAAAAGTTAGGAAATTTACAGACTATTAGGTAATAGGTAAAACACCTCATTAAGTCTCGTTCTATTCCGCATTAATCTAATAAATAATTCGGTTCTGTATACAACCAGGAAGTCCTATATAGGTACCTGATATGTTATTGTTAACTGCGTCATATGAATGGAAGTATTTATTGTGAAAAGAGGGAAATTAGATGTTAGTTTACACATTGAAATGAAGAACAGACCATCGGTATTATTATCAACAGGTATGGATCTGTTAGAAGTCAACAGGTATGGATCTGTTAGCGGGGCTAAAAGGGGTCAAATTGACTGAAATTTCAAAAATCTTCTTCTCAAGATCCAAATATGGTAGAATCAAATACTCTTCATAGATGGAAGGGTCTTGAGGTGCTCTACCAAAATTGTGAATTTCATGACCCTGGGGTCTCAAGTTTCTCCCTGGGGAGGGGGTAAACTTTTCTATAGCTTATATAGGGAAATCACATTTTTGACCAACACTTGTTTAATTTCCATTTCAATTAATTTAAACGTGGTTAGCATTATCAGTATTGGATAGCAGTTTGATTGTAATGCAAATATCAGCCCTGACTGACCCCTGGGGGATAAGGGCGGGGCTAAAAGGGGTCAGATTGACTGAAATTTCAAAAATCTTCTTCTCAAGTTCCAGTTAAGGTAGAATCAAATACTTTTCATGGATGGAAGGGTCTTAAGGTGTTTTACAAAAATCGTGAATTTCATGACCCTGGGGTCTCACGTTTCCCCCTGGGGAGGGGGTAACTTTTGCTATAGTTTATATAAGGAAATCACATTTTTGACCAACATTTGTTTAATTTCCATTTTAATTAATTTCAACATGGTTAGCATTATCAGTTTTGGATAGCAGTTGGATTGTAATGCAAATATCAGCCCTGACTGACCCCCGGGGGCTGAGGGGCGAGGCCAAATAAGGTCAAAATGACTGAAATTTCAAAAATCTTCTTCTCAGGATCCAGTTAAGATAGAATCAAATAATCTTTTTAGATGGAAGGGTCTTAAGATGCTTTACCAAAATTGAGAATTTCATGACCATGGGGTCAGGAGGGAGGGGGGGGGGGCAAAATTTATTATTGTTTATATTGGCAAATGATTCTTTGGCTTTTACATGTTAATAACTAGATTGGAATTATAATGCTGAGTTGATAGTTTGATAGTTAAAAATTTTTGAGTAAGCCCTACCCCCAAGGGCTGTAAGGCAGGGCCCAAAGGAGTCACTGTTCTAAATTTTTTTCAGTTTTATTGTTTAGAATCAGAGGTGCTAGTTTAAAATACTCTTTAGTCTTAATTCTGTATGCTAGATAT
>JAULCA010269250.1:0-13208 GCA_032360845.1 Crassadoma gigantea
AATGGATTAACGCCACTATTGCTCGCCAGGTGGCATCGTAGATTTTGTCAGGCACGTAGTAAAGGTGATGACAAGGAATCAAACTATCGTTTGTGTCAAAAACCATATGGTTGTATGATTGAACATAATGTTATCAAAAGTTACAAAAGTTATTTTCTGAGGGGTATTTGGAAAGTTGAAATTTTTAAAAGTCTTGAGGTTTTTGCATCTGATGCAAAACCTCAGTGTATTTTTATATTAACTTGAAATCATGACAATTTAGCTGTTTTTAGACTAAAGATCAAAATATCAAAATATTTTATTCCTGGAAGAATTTGACTCTTTTCAACTTGTGAATTTGGAGAAAATACTTGGAATTTCAGGCAAATTAGATATTTTCGAAAAGATTTAGTTTTATTGTCATTCAAAAACATAGAAGATAACCAAACTATTCATTTTTTTTTTGTAAAACTGATGTGGTTTTTTCTTCTTCTTTGTATTAGCTGGTATATTGTCAATTTTCAATTAGTTTCGGACACATTGTTTGGTCATTTGAAGCTATATCTGGATGTTTTAGTCCTGAAGGAATTTGACAATTTTCACAATAGAAAACTGTTCATTTTTTTTAAAGAAAACTCAATATTTTTCCAAAATACCTTTTCTTTCGCTTTTAATGCTTAAAAATTAATCATTTTAATTTGATTTATTTATATGTTATAGTTTATCATGGATTTAAGTCCTGATATTATGTATATTTATATATATGTCACTAATGCAAGGATCAGTAAGGCTACCATTTCTTGTTCATATACAAAAAAAAATAACCACTTGCCAACAAAAAATGCTCATCGTTTACCTTCATGAAGCTGTAACTTTCAACATTTTCTTATAAAAACAAACAAATGGAAAACTTTATCTCGGAAAAGTAAACCACGACAAACGCTAACATCCGGGCCAACAAGAGTGATTAATATAAGTTGAATAACTTGTTTCATAATTGTTGTAAAATAAATAAAGTTTACATTAACAACATATATAAGTTACGTCAACGTAGTTTTCCTATGGTGTTTACGATACTACGAATTTCCAAACAAATACTGAAATATGAAATATATCGTTTTTACAAACGATTTTTCAGCTTATATTTAAACGATATAATGACAAACCGGCAATACAAAATCAGCAACCATGATTTATAATAAAAGTCACATTTAAAGTAGTAAAATTGTTGTGTAATTCTTATTGGTTTCCATAAACAATGTGTATAGTATATCAAAAGTAGACGAAAATGACGCTACGCGTTATGACCCCGATTTGAAAACCTCAAAGAGGGTCATCACCCTGATTTGTATGCTAAGAGGTTGACAGGTATGGAAGAAGTCGTTTAAAGGAAAAGTTGACGGACGACACCCGACGACGGACGTCGCACCATGACATAAACTCATGATCACTTGCCCTTTGAGCAGATGAGCTAAAAACAAGTATGTTAACATGCGTTTAAACTACCATTTCCAGTCTTATATGCTGTCTGACAGTGTTGACAGCATACTCACTATTTCTTGAGAGAATAGCAATTATACACGTTATTTACAAATTATCATTATAAGCCTTACATAATGTGTAGTGCAGAGGCTTATCGCTAGTTATACAGGGTTATTACAGCGACATGGATACTTGGCGTGGAATTCTGATCTTTAGCCACTAAACTAGTCATCGCGATAAAGACGCCAACATACTGTTCTTTCTTAATATATTGATATGTTGGGGTAAATATGTGGTTATATGAACTTGAGAAAGCAAGGCGAAAGCTAAATTAGAATCATGAAATGGAGAGACGCTTAGACCCATGTATAAGATGGAGTTAGGATACGGTAAAGTTTGAACTCTCCGAAAAGTTATAAACGTTATAATAGTAATTATACAAAGACTAAACATAGATAACATAACCAAATAAGTATATTGACTGTACAATTTATTAGCAAACCTTCATGAAACAAAAAGCACTGAAAGGAATCACATACGGCAGCAAGTGGGACATTGCTAGTCCGGTCCCTTCAGACAAAGCGCATTATGTGGCAGAATAAAACATATTTTTGAAACGTTAAATGCATTCTCATTCTGTAATATACACGTCTTGAGATGCTATTTGCTCTAGGTACATGTAACAGAGTTTTTTATCATAGGGTGTCGGATTATTGACGTAACAGAGCATAATACATTATAGCATACCAAATAAAAGTTTCTCATTATGGAAATGAATTGTGTATGTATATATAGTAGACGATAAATAAACAAGTCCTTGCGAAGGAAACTAAAGATAAAATAATAAATATTAAAGATCTATCGCTAGGCCTTTCTGCCTTCCAGGGCTTCCTTAGGCGGATATATATATATATATATGAGAGAATAATATAAAATAAATATCAAGCTTATTATTTTTGAATCTGTCCATACAATGAAAGAAGATCAACTGTAAACGTGTTGCTAAGAGGAAATGTTGCGAAGAAAATAGTTTTCTCGGAACACTTTCGAATCCAAAGTTTCATTCCACCATCACATATCAATGCATGTTACTATCTGAATGGCTAGGGTATGGCGGTGGGTTCCACTTTTATCTGAATGTCTAGGGTATTTCGTTCGATTACACTTTTACCTGAATGTCTAGGGTATGGCGGTGGGTTCCACTTTTATCTGAATGTCTAGGGTATTTCGTTGGATTCCATTTTTACCTGAATGGCTAGGGTATGGCGATGGGTTCCACTTTTATCTGAATGTCTAGGGTATTTCGTTGGATTACACTTTTACCTGAATGGCTAGGGTATGGCGATGGTTTACACTTTTATCTGAATGTCTAGGGTATTTCGTTGGATTACACTTTTACCTGAATGGCTAGGTTATGGCGGTGGTTTACACTTTTACCTGAATGGCTAGGGTATGGTGGTGAGTTACACTTTTGGACAGCGTTGCTAACAATTATCCGTTGACAAATGAAAGAAGAGAATAGATCACCGACATCATAGAATAAGGTCCAACAAGAACAAGATTAAGTTCAACTTGATTTACTATTAGTTTGTACAGAAAACCAAGTTCAGATTTAGATGAAGGCAGACTCCGAGGGAAAATGGATAGTTCAGAGACGATTTTTTTTAACATTTTCAAAACGTTTGAAGTTTTATTTACGACTTCAAAATAGTGTGTGGGTCAATTGAAATTCAAAAAAAAATTCACAGTAAGTTAACGTCCTTAGGCGGGCATCACAATACCTTTCTACACGCTAGTATGAGACTCCTAATTACGATATGACTTGTGACTCTGTCATCGAGTTTACCATACTTCATTAAAAATAGATTCATCATTCTACATTGTACTACCTTGTTAAAGGAAAAAGGCGTCAGCGACCTGCCAACCATCCAGTCAGCGAGAAATACATTATACTCCAGCATAAAGTTATTATATTTGTTTATTGTAATACTTGATATTATATATATAGAAAAATGTGATTAAAATAACCTGTTGTTTATTATTAACAGTACATATTTTTGTAATCGTTTTAGTCATTTAAATTAGACAGGATATAATGAAGAGAGAAAACAAAATAGTTAATAATAAATACAATGTTTCATGAATGTTCATTATTGATATCACGTGGTTAATGTGTAAATATATCTTTCCTTGAGGCATCACAGAAAAAGGCTCATATATGTAAACTCAGTGTAGGCGTCGTATTGATTACCGATCATGGAACCCCTGCGAAGAAGTGCAGTTTCTAATTTTATGTTATCGATTAAATATTGTCAAAATTTACAATCAATGCCATCACGCTTACTTCTTATAGCTATCGCTGTCTCCCATCTGTGTGCCGACTGCCGAATTCAATTACAATTGTAAATTAGTCATTTGAAGATTATATTCAATATGCTTTTTCATAACAGTTGTTATCTAGTAAATATAATTTATACACATCGCACACTTAATACAAAATTGTTTTATGGAATGAATTTATGACAGATTATTAAGAAAACCGATAGCATATGTGGGCCAGGACTACTGAAATACGGGATGGAAAAAGGTACCCCGATAGAGCTGATAACGAACAGATAACTTATAGTATTCATCACACGCCTGCTTCAACACGTATAACGGTCTGTTTAAAAAATGTCAATACGGAAAATTCAGTAGATTCAGCTAAATGGCAGATAGTTACACTGCCATTAATATGTCAAATCAATGACACAAATGACAAATAGAACTATTCGAGCAGGTTCACCTTTCAGAATTTAAAACATCCTATTCCTATTCTATAAAAAAAAAAATTCAAGACGCTAAATACAAAATGTATCACGATAAATGTTATACGATTTTTCAATCAATTACAACCACTTTATTTTTTTTAAGTTTTAAAGTATATTGAAAAACTAAATTTCAAATATTTATTTAATTGAAAGATAAAATATTTCAACTAAATTTATCCTATAATATTTAGTTTATTTATGGAAACTCCATGTCTCTGTAATAAGAGTTCCGCACATACGTTATTTGTTTACGTATAAAGAGTTGCGATATTGTGACAATGATAGTAATATCTGTCAAAGACATGGCAATTATGTGGAGCGATACAACAAGATTTGGCAGTTGTTCCGAGCATATTTACATCACATAATCTTATAGCTACATAACATCGGGACATTAATTACACAGGTCACATATTAATGTATCTACTATAAAAGAACGACATCAATATATATTTTGCTCTCAATTTCTCTTACCTTTGTCGTTAATATAAATATACCTCAGCTTTTATTGATCTACAACAATATAATCAATATAATGTATCTTAGATGTTCTCTATATCTAGCAGTCCTTTTATGTGTCACCAGTTTTCTTCGTATAACAACAAAATAACAACACTTTGAATGGTCTTGAAATCGCACATAACTCGCCTCTGAATCGTAGCAGATGAAAACTACTCCTTCCGGGAGATCAAAACGCCTTGCTAACCGAACCCGTATCTTTTCGTTAAGTGGGAAAAGTGTTAGCGACTATAAACGTATAAACTTGACCTCCTCCGTGCATCGCGAGTACAGCCAATATGACATTTTAAGCCCCATGGAGATATAACCAGTGCGCACTTTTGTGGTCCGAAGTACAGTCCTGGAATTGGTCCTTGCCTGGTTTATCGCGTCCCTATTTCAGTTTAGACAGAATTCTGGCGTGATATTTTGCAGTGGTTCCTGGTGCTGATTCTAATCTCCCTTGTAATGGATTTCAGGCCAAACTTATCCCTAGAGGGACATGGCGTACGTACCATATCTATCCACAGGGGCAACTTCTGGTCAGATTTACCCATCGAAAATGTCAATGTAAACACCTTGTGTCTCTCCATTGTAAGGGATAATTTATAGGGAACTCCTCTTTTCCGATATCGATAGCAACAATATATATCACCGATCACAGTGTTGTCAAAATCTCATCAGAGAGCTGTATTTTTGTCATATACATGGCGAATAAGCTTTGAGCTCGGTGAAAATCTCTGTGAAAAAACCCGGATCACTGTTTATTTTGAGCATGCTCGAACTCTGTCTGTTGATTATCAATAAACATCGGTCCCAAAATCGCTCTCTATTTTCCTCAACGAGGAACGGTTTAAGGGGGTAGCTGATTTCGTTGCCCATATAGGAGTAAGATAGATACAAACACGTTAGCACCAGTGACTGTAGATCATGCTCACTGTCAATGTCTGAGTAGACGATGTCTCTAATGAGCATGTAGACGAAGACGACATTAGCAGGGTTGATAAAGGCAACATCTTGCCAGCCTTGTAGTAGAAGGGATCTGTCAACAGTTCTGAGCCACATAATGACGTCACACCCTTCGAAATGTCTCAGACGCTTGCAGCGTTTTCTGAGGTACTCCCCCAAACACTTTAGTAGCTCTGATGTAGAAGCTTGTATCACTGTGCGTTTTGGGCTTGTTCCTTTTTCTGTGTTTTTTACAATAATGGTCCGTCGTGGACATTGATTTTCTTCTGATTCTGATTTAAGATTATAACAAGACACCGACTTAGGAATATTCCTATTCAAATTGATATTTTCTATATTAAAGTTGTTATCAATCTTCCCAGGAAGCACACGAACTGATGCGTTTGGAAACCGTAGAAAATTCTTATCTTTTTTCTTCCCAGCGTTCACTGTGAATTTCTTCCAGCTTAATCCACTGAGAAATATAGAATGCCGTTTAAAATTCTTCTCTTTCGTCGTCGTTGCCTGAATTTGATTCTTGGCATTGTTGAGTATTTCATAACTGAAATTATTCAGGTTAATATCTTCGTAGAGAGGTTTTCTAGGCCTCGGAGAGAAAGATAATACGGTCCCCATGATTGACACGTAGTGCTCGGGTATTCCACTCTGACACTGCTTGCTGGAGATGACTGCTTGCGTTATATCCGCAGTCTCCCAGAGTTTATCACACCATATTCACCAGTAAATTCCGAATAAATATTCTCACAGTTTCACATACCGTTTCTTAAAGACTAGAAACTGTAGACAGTTGATATATTCGTTAGGATCAGTAAACTTACCGTACAGAAAATCGACATGGATCTACAGTTCATGTCTTTTCTGGCTCCTTGCTAGAACTGAATACGTTAACATAATCAGTCGAAATGACATCATCTCCATAGCAACATCGATAATCGATATCTCTGCTTACTGTAGCAATCCAAGCTAGCTTACTTTGCAGCACACACCACACACTGAGCCAACATTGGAACTAAAATAATGGTAACGTCAAAATTGATTTACGCCTTTCGCTGCACTTAAGATGAATGTCCAAGTGCAAAGTTACGACCTCAGTATTCAGGCTAGCAATAGACGACCACAACGCAGAGCCAGTACGCTTCATTTATTAAATGTCTCGCGAAAAATCGATTTACGCTTTTCATTCACTATACGCGACTAAATTATTCAGGTTAGTTTTAATGACACAAAATATTTGAAGCTTTTCAGTCGATTTGTTTTGTTAATTCATAGACAAAAACGACGACCGTTACATTCAAGCTAATCTTTAAAGTATACTACATAAATATAAGCTAATGTTCAGGAAATTGAAAATTAATGCCAGTGCTTGATTGCAGTGAATGTTCATCAAATAATATTAATAATGATGATAATAATAATAATTCGAGGTTCTTATATACCGCTTCATCACAACTTAGTTCGCAGGTCGTCTCAAAGCGGTTCACAAATAGTTGTCCTTGGTTAACGGGCCTTTGCAACCAGCCAATGTAACTTTCTCAACTCCCTGGGGAGCATACAGCCGGTCACAGATATCATTCTGCAAGTCAAGCACTGCCCAACCGCGTACAATTGTAATCATTTACAGGTGAGTAGACTGGAACAGGCGAAGTATCAAAGATACAACACAGTGCCGTGCCGTGACTCGAACCAGTTGATGTTTATTGCAGCTTCAAAAGTATTGTGATATACATGTACATGGCAATACAATGTGTCATCTCCAAGTCTTTTAATACGTAGTATCGATTTTATTGCCCGTACTATAACCACAACATTTAAAAAACGGACATGTATTGAATACTTATTCAGTTTTTACCCTGATTTGAGAAAGTATTACCATAGTTACATTGTGTTGGCGTAGGTGGAATACAAAATTGAAGTTGGAATAACTAGATGTTGCTAGTAGTGTACATGTATTACATGGTTAGTCAGGAGTTACATTTATATGCTATTGGCCATAATCCTATCATTCCTACCAGAAGAGGAGGATTTTGAAGAATTTGTTATGTTTATGGGGGGCACACCCATTGTTAAGTCAAAATTGAGTCCCTTTTGCCCAAAGATCCTCCAGACTAAATTAGGATAAAATGCCTTCATCCCTACAGTAAAAGAGGATTTTTAAAGAGTTCACCTCTATTTCGCCTATTCAGCCCGACCTATCTGCCCCAGGGGGGCCACACCCACCGTTTATACAACATTGATTTGAAGCCTGTCTACCATTTTGTTTATCTGATCAGTCTCAAAAGTAAATACGCTCAGGTAAGGACCAAGGGGAACCTACATATAAGATTTGAGAAAGATCTCTCCACTGCTTATTGAGAAATAGAGATAACATTCATTTTCAAAATCCACGATGGCTGCCTGTCAGCCTTCTTGATTATCTGATCAGTCTGGAAAGTTTCTCAGCACAACAAGGGACCAAGCAAAACCTACATATAAAGTTTAAGAAAGATCCCTTTGGTACTTCCAGAGAAATAAAGATAACAATCATTCACTATCAAAATCCAAGATGGCTGCCTGTCGGCCATTTTGTTAATTTGATCAGTCTCAAAAGTTGCCATGCACAACAAGGCAGAAAGCTTGGGGAATCTATATATAAAGTTTAAGAAAGATCCCTTTGGTACTTCCTGAGAAATAGCGATAACAAACATTAATTATCAAAATCCAAGATGGCTGTCTGTCGGCCATTTTATTTATCAGACCAGTCTCAAAAGTCGCCCTGCACAACTGAGGACCAAGAGGAACTTACATAAGAAATTTGAGAAAGATCCCTCGGGCAATTTTTGAGAAATAGCGATAACAACAATTGTTTAAGGAAGGACGATGGACCACGGAAGCAGGGTGATTTGAATATACCACCATCAGATTTTACCTGTATTTCTCCTATTCAGCCCCAATCTTCTACCCTCAAGGGTGCCAAACCCACCGTTTTGAGTCCCCTTGACCTAAGGATGCTCCAGATCAAATTTAGTCTAAATCTACTGGGCCTTTCAGGACAAGTAGCCATTTAAAGACAAGAAGCCCAGAGAGCCTGTATTGCTCACCTGTATATCGAAGCATTCTCTTAATGAGATTCAAGTGAAAAGGCCAGACCCTATGCCAATCCTTGCAGCAATCTATATTAGATTTTTTATGCGCAGCAGATCTCAACTGTCTCCAAGCTGCAAATCAGAAACTAGGTCCCTAGAGATGTGGCCAGACCCCAGGATCAATTCTAATATCATAACTGTATTCGTCACTTTATTCCCAAGAATTGTATATATATACTGAAAGGGAAATGAAATGCAGGGTAAGTTTTATCACTGAATTTAATTCAAGTTTGAATAAAATTTTGAAATGTTTAACCAAAGTTAAAAGCGGCACATCTATTGAACAAATGTTCCAAATTTCATTTGTTTGTGATCAACAACTCACCGGTTATTCAAGTTCAAAAGTAGGTACCCCCCATAACTGGAAATGAAAATTAACTGCAATAACCAATATCTTGTGTGTCACCCTCTTGCTGCCCTTATCCTTCTTTGAATAGAGTTTACCAACGCACTACTGTCCGCATTAGAATGTTATTCCACTCATCCACCAAAATATTTCTGAATTGTGCGAGGGTGTTTGGGGTATTACAACGCTTCCTTCCTTCCCACAAGTGCTCTATGGGGGACCAATCTGGACTGGTGGCCAGTCCTGTGGAACGATGTTATTGTTTGCAAGAAAATCCCGACAAACTCTGGCTACATATGTCTGGGCATTGTCCTGCTGTAAAATCAGCTGACATTGCTGCACGAGAGGGACTGCAATAGGGTGGAGGATCCTGTACCTTACTGCTGTCATATTGCCCTCTACAACAATCCACTGTGATTTTACCCCCAGACCATAAGGGAGTCACCCCCAAACCTATCCCGTTCGACAACGCAAGTGTCGGCAAATTGTTCCTCGTGACATCAGTATACAAGAAAAACCACACCATACCACGCAAACGACATGACAGAGTCAGGGGTGGACCAACATACAGACAGTGGCCTGAAGACCACTCTCCCTAAATCAATTTTGAACAGTTTTTGAACATAGAAATGCGTCGATTATGAGTGCCTATGGTATTAAGGGCAGTTTCAGTGGCTGCTGCCTCTGACCCTATACATCAGCAACACAACTGCCCGACCCTTCTGAACGTCAGTCAATCGTACCATGAATTCAAGTAGCGAAAAAAGAAAAAAAAAGAAAAATACTGAAGGTACTGAAAGGCTAAATGTTAAAAAAACAACTCGGCAAAGAAGTTTCAGACAATTTTTTGAGACATACTTAAATATCTTGATATCTTACTTTCTGAAACTATATAATTTCAATTTCATCACAATTTTTCCAACCAAGTTTTAATTATTTCCTGCTGAATGTGGACAGATTGTTCCTATAAGTGTTTTTTCTTTTATATTTGTTTAAGTAATAGTAAACTTTACCCCTCCAAAAGAGAACAAGAGGCCCATGGGCCTTAACGGTCACCCGAGTCCTACAGTATTAATTTGTGTTGAAATATGAAGTGGAGATCATGATGCCAATCATCCCTACCACAATTTTAGTAAAAAATAGTTAAGTATAATGTTAAGTTTGCCAGGACCATAAGTCGATCTTTCATACCAAGTTTCAGTTAAATCGGCCCAGTTGAACTTGACTTAAAGTTTGAAATGGTTTTTCAAAATGGCTGCCGTGGTGGCCATATTGGATTTCTGATCGACCCAAAATAACAACACTTGGTCAAGACCATGAGTCCATCATTTCTACCAAGTTTTAGTTAAATTGGCCCTGTAGAACTTAATTTTAAGTTTGAAATAGCTTTTCGAAATGGCTGCTATGGTGGCCATATTGGATTTCTGATCAACCCTAAAAATAACAACACTTGGTCAGAGAGTTTTCAGTAACATTCCCATGTATCAATGAAATCCCATTGACATTATTTCAGATCAGTTGAAAATGTCAAATGTTAACGGCTGACGCACAAGGGACGGATAGCAATATGTCACTCAGGTGACCTAAAAATAGAATAAAATAACAATTCTGATTAAGCACATAGGGACCATTTCATCCACGTGGAGAATAAGATTCTAGTACATCATTGTTCAAGGAAAAAGATTTTTGAAATTTTAGCCAATTTTCCCTTTTTGGGCTTCATACCTTCAGTTCCAGGAGGAGGCAGGATCCTATTTTCTCATTTTACCAATCGATACTAATTGCCATTGCATCATAACTTTTCCAACCAAACTTGAATTATCTGCTAAAAATGGACCAAATATACCAAAAAGTGTCATTTTCCTGTATAAATTTTAGTAAACTTTATCCTTGCTTCCCAAAGGGAGAACTGATAACCAAGAGTAAATACATTTACAATTCAGATGAAGCAACTAAGGAACTTTTCACTAATAAAGTGCGTTTTATTCTGGTACATCCGAGTCTGAGGTAGAGGCGTTTTGAATTTTTTCACCAATTTCCCACTATCAACCCTGCCCCTTTAGCCCAAGGTAGGGTCTTATTTCCTTACGTCATCTCATAACTGATCAAATGAAGTTTGAATTATTTCCTGCAATTAAGCATCTTTTCATTCACAAAAGAGTGTTGATTCTTGTACATCTGAATCTGGAGAAGATTTCTGAAGCATTGGTTAACTGGGAATTGAATAGGAATGCCAACTTTACAATTTAATAACCTCTTCCACCAATGATTCTTACCAAGTTTGAAAGAAATCCATGAATTCACTGCTTTCGAGAATTCCAAAAAATAAAAATTAATGAACGAAGGACTTTGATGGAAGAAAAGTGATCACATTTTGTCACTTGAGCCTTTGTGTCTTTATACTGTATGGCAAATATTCCTCAATCATTACTTGAATATTTTACATATGTATCATATAAAGAAACAAGAAAATCACTAAAACTGATAGATTGTATTCACCCCAAAAAGTAATTTGGGACCGGAATAAAGGGTACATGATACATGTATCTTTTCCTGAAATTTATCATGCCTACGCTATTTTGATCTCCGAGGTTACTTAACTGTGTTACTTACATTTGAAAGTATACAGGTTCAGAATTATTTGACCTTTGAACTAAGTGAGACCTTGACTTTGACTAGACAGACCCCATTGTGGTACTACATAATATACTGCCTCACAATCGTACATATATTACTTATATTGAATTATCTCCATCAAATCAGAATTGCCCATAAAAAGAATTTTAAAGTGACCTTGACTTTCAGGCATAGGGACCACATATAGTGGTATGTAACATACTGCCTTACCACCTCACATACATGTATATCACTAAAATTGCATTGCTCTCTTGGGCAAGTCAGAAGTTATGGTCCTAAATTTTTTTTTGAAGCATATAAAGAGAGAAAATAGTCCCAAATAATCCTATAGAATATCATTAGATAAAACAACAGACTTCTAACTTATGTCACATCATTTATTGGTTGCTACATTTACAATGAAAGAGTGAGTATTGAAGTAATCATCACATGACGACATCATAATCACTTGAGACAGCATCTACACTGTATGCACATTCAAATGACTTCCCTCTGCGTGTAAATCCACCAGCCTGCAAAATACAAGCATCAAAATATCTTTAGATACATAACAGAAATTAATTGTATGCAGTTTGTAGATCAGTGCATAATTATAAAGATCATTCTAATGTTGGCAGTGCCCTCACAGCTACAGAATTTTAATGAAGTCTGGTTTCATACAGCTGACAGAGCAATCATGTACATATATGTATATGCAGTTAAATAGATTGTGACATTCTTCTTAATCCTACATATAACTACATGTGTATAATGGCTATAACTGTACGTATCAAATAAAAGTTTTGTTGACATGCTTCTATTAAAAGCTTAGGAATACACTTGATTTGATTTCAAGGAATCAAATGCATACAACTATTATGATACCTGTACTAGGTATAGGTTTTCAAAAGATTTCAATCCAAGTTAGGATTAGGATGCATCTGCATCAAAGTTTGATGATCATACAGCTTATAACAATACAAATCAATAATGAGTAAACATACATTTCACATATAACACACATATATATACTATCACATACAGGTATTATACATATACATGTATAATAGCACACACATGTATTATACATGTATACTATCACACACATTTATTCATGTACCACTATAAACTATCACAGTACAGACAATAAGTATAATACACATACTATACTACCACAGATAATCACAGTTATTAATACATATACATATACTACCACAGATAATCACAGTTATTAATACACATACTATACTACCACAGATAATCACACAGTTATTAATACACATACATATACTACCACAGATAATCACAATTATTGATACACATACATATACTACCACAGATAATCACAGTTATTAATACACATACTATACTACCACAGATAATCAC